>WBNP01000602.1:423165-448382 GCA_013401095.1 Passerina amoena
TTTTTATTTTATTTATTTTTTTAGTTAAAACCATTACCATGACTTGGACACCAATAAACCCCCAATCTGGCTGCATATGTTGGCTCAGAGATTTCACTTTTACTGTCAGGGTTATAGTGGTTAACTAAGAATATCTTCCAGATTGGTGTCAGATGGACTGATGGTACATGCAGTGGATACAGGATGTGCAGGAATTCAGTAATTTGAAGGGGATGACACTTTCTGTTGAACTCTGAGATTTTCCTGGGTTTCAGGTCATAGAGATTTGTTGCTGAACTTCCTGCCAACAACTTTGACACAATTAAGAGGTCCTTAAAGTGAAAAAAAAAAATATCTTTGTCTGCAAAGAGAAGTCTAAAAAGGAAATAGGCTACTTGAGAGTTTGCACTTTTGGCACTTGGTACTTGATTTCCACCCTGAACATCCATAAAAACCCCAAAACAAACAAGCTTTTATTTCATTTGCTGGTTACAACATGTCAAATAAGTTACAATATGTGTGCACATATATCTATTCATCTTTGTAGAAAGCAGATACTATCAATAATAATTTGCTTCTTTTTTATCTTTACAATTGTGGTTTATATCCTTCCCTTTTGACACCATGGCAATGTCACATACAATTTAATTTTTCTTCTCTGTATTTTAATTGCTATAACCAGTTCAAATACTTCCTAATTTAAATGAAATTTCGCTCTGTGCAAACACAGCTATACATATCTACAGAAAATAGTTTTTCCAAAAGGAATTCAAGTCACCAGAGTGAAACAGTAGCTGTAACTGCTGAAGTGAAGAAAAAAAAGCCAGAGCCTTACCTTGTCAAAACAGATACAAAGCAGGATGGGAGACACTGCACAGTAGCCTTTGCATTTTCCAGAATAAAATAAATGAGGAACTTGTGGATGTGTAAATTTCTTCACATTTATTTTAATATTATTGGGGTCCTGTTAGTGTTCACCAAGGAAATAACTGAGCAGATGAGCAGCTTCAATGTGTTTTTCTCATTTCAGTTCACCTTCGAGGTAAAAAAATCTTGTTAATTCTGTGGGTGGGGAATTGTCTCAATTTAGAAAGCATTTCTCATATGTGAACTTAATTAAATTGCATACTAGTAGGAAACATCCCATGTTAAAATGGGCATCAATACTCCCATCACAACACCAGGTTTCTCAGTGAGGATTTCACAACAAACACTTTATTTTTGAAACATGAAGGTGCAATTCCTGCTGCCATGATGGCTCAGCTCAGCCCCAGGGTTCAGTTACTCCAAAAAAAGGTTTTGCTCTGATATATCCCAACGCTGAGCAAATGCTTTTATTTTGGGATAATTTTTATTTGGGTTTTTGAACACTTCAGAAAGTGCTGCTTAATTTACTCTTGTAGAGTTTGGCTCACATATCTGACTATGGGCAGCATTATCCTACCTTTTATAAAAACTACTCAAAGGTTGTCACATTGTTCTTTAAGTAAATAAATTTGTGTACTAATTAGGTGGAGTCCATGGATTTCCAGCTCTCCAAACCCTCCTCTAAATGTGAGCTAATATACCCACACAGAAAAATTCTGTCCAAAAGGGGAGCTGAGAGTCTGTTCTGATAATCACCATGGGACTCTGTTACCACCAATTGACATTTCTGCAGATCTATTGGCAGTAAGCAACTGCTATTGTTGGCTTGTTTTGTGTCCCAGCACTACAAAAATTAGCTTCTGTTTGCTCCTACTTTTTTGGCTTTTTTTTTTTGGCATTGTTTTTTTATTTTTCAAACTCGTAATTAGAAACACCAAGAATAGAACTGAAACAGCTCTCTGTCTTAATGTGACATACAAATTCTTAAACTACTGCTACTGGACATCATCATTCAACACGGTGACTTTATTAATTTTTGTTACACTTATCTGTCATTTTGCAGGTGGCAGGCTGCTTTTTATAAATGTTTTAATTTTCCTAGTTATTCAAGTGTCAATTTTCCTAATTATTCAAATAGCAACTGGGCTCATGATTCTACCATTCAGCAATGCCCTTCTATTATTTGACAACTGTACTGCAGTTTGTATTTTCTAACACATTCAGACAAAAAATGTATTTCAGCCAGTAAATGATTCAAATCCCCTGGAAAAGAATGACTCTTTTAAATTCTGGGCTCTGGATCACATTAAACAATTATATTAGCTCTAAATTCTAGACTAGAAAATATGAAAAGAACAAATAGTTTTATTGCTGCCTTATAGATTTAACTTTTGTTTCATTCTTCTAAATGAGAAAAGAGTAGGGAAAGAGTGAAAAAAAAAAAAGAAGGAAAGAGCTTCTTGTATATATAAATGTTTGTCTGTAAGTGCTGGCATACAAACACTTCTAAATGCTAAAACATACACACATAAGCAGTTTTTATGTGAACATTTATTGAAAAAAAAAATAAAGGCACCTTCTCCAAAGTGCATGGAAAAGCAAAGGGGCTCAGCTACCAACAAAGATGGATCACTTTGCTGGATTCAGCAATCATGTTTGTGAATACATCATTTGAATTACTGCCCAGCAGTAACTGAGAGTGAGATAAATCTTTTCTAAGCTTACCTGCCTTGGAATAGAGCTGGGGAGAAATCTTCTTCCAGATTGCCACATAATAATGAAAAAAAAAGTAAGAAAAATAAATCCAAGCTAATTATTTTTTCTTTTTTATTTTTCTTTTTTTTTTTTTTTTTTTTTTTACGAGGGAGAGAGAACAAAGAAACTTCAGTGGGCCCTTTTTTATATTTTTTTTTTATTATGAATAAAAGGTCAACTATCAGCTACTGAATTACTCATGGAAATATTATTCCTTAATTTTTCTAAGAATCATACAGTTCCACATTATGTTCTAAGCTATTATTATAACTAAGGAAAATTGCACCATTTTCTTGGATAAAACATTATTGACTTGGATGGTGTTCTTAATTATGGAATTTAGCCCTGCATTGAGGACTTGAAGAAACTAGAGGGGCAGAGTTGGGACACATGCTGTTGGGATAAATTTAGAGCCTTCAGCTGAGATTGTTTTTATTTAGGGCTACGCAAGGTAGAAAAAAAAATCTGCATATTATCTAATGTACATACAGTCCCTAATGTGTGATTATAAAACTCTGAGACTCCTAGAAAATAATTGCTAGAATATCTTCTAGCAATTTTTTCTCATGAAATACAGTAAAATTATTAGTCTCAGGTCAAAATTTAATTGCAAAACCTGGAAAATGCCACCTAAATCTAACTGAATATTTTAAAGGGCTTTCTGAATACAAACTGACAAGCCAGAACCAGAAAATTAATAAATTGATTTTAGAACTATACCAAAAGTATAGCATAATGTCATGTTGCAGTAGGTATCACCAGGTGGCACTGTTACAAATATATTGATTTTTCTTGTGAATTGATAACAAGGGGGTGACTATGATAATTATAGGGGGATTTCCCCCCTCCTTATGATTTGCTCAGTGCTTTTCTTTATTTGGTTTGTGCCTTGGAAGTGATACTATCAGAGACAGTGTCTGGTTTTGTGTACCCACCTGTGTGATTTCTTGCCTCAATATCAATTTTTCCTTACATGATGTGCTGCACTACTGGAATATTGGGAGAAAAACAACAGCAAGAAATCCAACACAATTTTAAAGGTTTATTTTACAGATACACTCTTACATTTATTTATGGATTTCTCCTGCTTATGACAATCCTCTTAATTACAGACCAAGGAAACTTCAGCACTGTGTAACAGCAGCTGATGGAGATTTGCTCCAGCAGATCATCCCTAATCTAAAGCAGGTTAATTTCCAGGAGGTGCTTTAAGCATTCGAGGCATGGTGATCCTTTCAGGTGTGGCCTGTAGGCAAGCAGGATTAGTTTTTAACACTGAGATGGTCTCTCAAGATGTATTTGGGCATAATCCCCAGCAAGCATGCTCTGTGCCTCCTCTCTGAAAAAAACCTATTTCTTCTCTATGCCCAATCTAAACCCACCCTCTCTCAGTTTAAAACCATTTTTCCTTGACCTACCCCTGGAAACCCTGGTAAAATATCTCTGCTTTTCTTATAAAGAGCAGCTCAAGGGCTGCCTGCTTGGCCTAGGAGCCTTTCTTCCTCCCCTAAAATGGAGTTTTAGTTGAGACTTGGTATCCATGGTATTGAGGCCCATGTTCCAGAGAAAGAGGTCACTGGAGGAGTGGGCACAGGCAGGCCAGAGAACAGCTCAGCTTTGTTTTTACTGAGTAATTGCAAGCAAAAAATGGAGCAGGTAACACAGAAAGCAGCAGGAGCAACAAGTTTCTTCCCCTTCCACATACCCTCACTACACAGGCAAAGAACTGAAAGGAGAAGCACAAAATCCCAAGGAGCATATAAACCGTGAGAATAGACATTTTTGTTGGACTCACCAGGTCAGGGGATTCTGGGATTTAAATCACATTAGCAACAAAACAAAATGAAAATACTCCCAGCCCAGAGAAGGCTTCAGCAATGCTCTATGAAAATATAAAAACACAAAGAAAGAAACAAGCCCAAAATGCTGAATTATATCATTTCTGGTCTCACCAGCACCAAGAAGAACAGCAGGTTAAAAAAAAAAAACAAACCATGCAACAAAATCGAGGCAAAAGGCATGAAACTGAGAGTCAGGAAATACTGGGTAACATGCTTAGAGATAAAACTCAGTGTCACTGATAAATCCTATGGGTAAAGGTGTTTGAGGGAGGCTGATTTAGGAGTACAGAAAGAGATAATCTGCAGAGCTGCAGCATCACACCCTGCTTGGGTTTGGTGCAGTCCTGCAGTGAGAAATCAGCCACAGCTCCCACACCAACCATCCCAAAAAACCATGCAGGAGGATTTGAGCCAGAGCAGGAGCCCATCCACACCTCACACTGGGGTTGTGAGGTTTCCACCAGCCAAATTGGTGCAAATTTACTGTAACATGGACAGCAAATGTAAATGCTGTTCTTGCTTTCCAAAATGACAAACTTACTCCAGAAAAAAAAAAATTAAAAAGTAAAACCAAGCCACAAATTTTTAGCTGAACTTGTATATGAATAAACTCCTCTTGTGGGTGTAATATAGGAAATTAGGACAACCTCTAGAGCACATCTAGAATTTGCTTCGAGGGTTCTAGCTAAGCACAGCAGTGTGACAGTGTTCACAGGGGTCTCAGGATGAGTGAAGAGACGAGGATCAGACTCCATGTTCCAGAAGGCTTGATTTATTATTTTATGATATCTATTACATTAAAACTATACTAAAAAAAATAGAAGAAGGGATTTCATCAGAAGGCTAGCTAAGAGTAGAATAATAAGGAATGATAACAAAGGTTTGTGGCTCGGGCTCTGTGTCCGAGCCAGCTCACTGTGATTGGCCATTAATTACAAACATCCAACATGGGCCAATCCCAGATGCACCTGTTGTATTCCACAGCAGCAGATAATCAATGTTTACATTTTGTTCCTGAGGCCTCTCAGCTTCTCAGGAGGAAAAATCCTAGAGGAGAGGACTTTTCATGAAAAGATGTCTACAACACAGCAGCTGAGATTCATCTTTCAAAAGAGACACAACATCCCAGTCCAGATAAATGGAATGAGCTACATGTGCCGGGATGCTGTTAAGGGAAACACTGAGAAATCACCTTAAGATGGCAACAGCTGCAGAAGGGCTGGTCTGTGACTGCTTGCCATGGCAGTCCCATGGCCAGTGTAACTCAAAGGTTTAATGCAAAGCAGATATCACAATGCCTGAAGCATTGCTGAATCCTGATCACTAACACCCCAAAGTCTTCAAGGAGTTAGCAGAACCCCTTAAGATGTACACATGTATTATCTGCATTCACTGCTCTTCCCTGTCATGCACAGTTGTAAAATTTACAGTTGTGGTGACAGAAAGCAGCTAAGGAAATAGGAGAATGTAGGCAAAAAAAAAAAAAAAAAAAAAAATTGGTAACTCTGTGGGCTGGCAGCATGGCAACAAATAGCTAAAAAGAGAAATGGTGGAATTTGGATGGATCCAAGTTGCAGTGACTGCAGAAAGGATGGGCTGTGAGAGCAAGTGGTCAAAACCAACTGATCTGCTGAAAGTAATCCCAGTAGAAAGGATGGTTACTGACAGGTCTGATTAGATGAAGAAATATTGACTTTGAACTTTTGGCTCACCCTGGGGCAGGAACAAGTTTCATGGGCCACCTTTTGGGATAAGGTCAGCAAGCAAAGTGTCACAAGCAAAAGAACAAAGGCTACTTGGACACCTTACAGCCATCCAGAAAATAACTGATGGCACAGTAATAACAGCATCAATTCCAGTGAGACACAAGTGCTGAAGGAAAGGAGAGGAATTTCACGCTGAAAGATCACAATTTAAACAAATTGTGGTTTCAATCCTTCCTCTGCACTGTGTGGTTTGCATTTAGCTACAGAGTTTTAAAGAAGGCCAGGTGTCTCCAGATCTTCTTTCTCTTACAACTCTTCAATGAGATTTTTACATGGAAACATGCCTTATTGAGAGTTGTTCAGGTGTTTAACACAGAAACAAGTGAGCAGTGAGGATATATCACCCAGAAATCAAAAGTTCTGTGCCAGCTTTCTCAGAGGTGCTGTTTGGGAGGTGGTTTTCTTGCAGGGTTTGAAAGAAGAAAGGCAATATTTTATATTGTTTCAGGCTCCTGTGCAAAATTTGCCACATCTCATCACCAGCACAGTGACAAGTCTCTCAAAAGCAGCACAATGTGTCTTATATTTTGTAAGGGATACCTTCAAAAGCTTTTCTTTTTCTTCTCAGTTTCTAAGATGGTTTTTATGGTTTAAACTTTATATTCTTGCCCGTTTCAAGTTCCTTTCCATTCCTCATCCAACTTGACCATTAAAACCCCCCATGATGGGACAACCAGAACTTCTCTGGGCAACCTGTTTAATTATTTCATCTCTCTCATAAAAAAACTATTTCGTCTCTATGCCCAATCTAAACCCACCCTCTTTCAGTTTAAAACCATTTTCCTTTGACCTGCCACTGGAAACCCTGGTAAAATATCTCTGCTTTTCTTAGAAATGATATTTGTTATATAGAGGGTCTTAAAAAAAAAAAATACACTTCTTCCTAGTTATGTCTAGAATTCTGTATTGTTAAATGTCTTCAGCATAAAGAAACAAAGGAACAGATGTTACTGTCTCAAGCAAAGGCACTGTGTGAGCTCCAGAAAAAAAAAACATATAAAATAAAATAAAATAAGACAAAATAAAATAAAATAAAGTAAAATAAATAAAATAAAATAAAATAAAATAAAATAAAATAAAATAAAATAAAATAAAATAAAATAATACAAACAAAACAAAAAAAAACTAAAAAAAAACCCACACACATAAAAAAAGCCTGAATATTTTACCTGTGCCTTCATTTGTTCACCAGGGGAAGTTGCCTGGGGAAATGACAGGGACACTGTGCTGCAGCAGCTCTGGCAAATGAGAGTCCTGGCTTCTGAGCCAGATGTCACAAACATTTAAACAGCTGCCAGAGCCTTCTCAACCTGTCATCAGGCCTGACCTTAAACCCAGCTTCGTTTTTAAATGTTAGAGGGGGAAAAAAGGTGGGAAAAAAATTTTAAAAGCCCCAACAGGGTAAAGTTACACAGCTGCCTGAAATATTAAATTAAGAGACTGAACATCTGTTTGCTTGCTTTTCAAAATTTAATGGTTTGGAGAGATATTCTGTTGTCTTAGATCCTTAAGAACATCTGAGACCCACACAGCTTCAGCACCTGTGAAAAATCCTCTCTCAAAACACATAGATTCTTCAAAGCTTATTGCTCCTGCTCTTTGCCAAACATATGTTGCCCAAGAGCACAACAAATTATTAATAATGTTTAGGTCATACTTGACTTTTGCACAGCGAATTTCCTGAGCACCAAAACATTGTTTAAGCATCAACAATCTTTTATTGCATGGAGTCAGAAATAACCATGAAATGGACCAAAGAATCTCCTGGAGAAGTGGCTATTAGGAAATAAAAGAAATATTAGATGGATGTGGGTTCAGTTTGCATTTGTTTTAGGTTTTGTTGTGGTTTTTTTTTTTTTTTTTTTAACTACACTTTTCTCTTAATTGAAAAAAATTTAAACTAATTATTGTTTGCCAGGATCAAGCATAGTGTAAAATGAACTTGTAAGCTTCCTGCCACAGGATAATATTGACACAGTCAAGGGAGTTATGAGTGGAAGTGTTAGGGGTTTGTATGAATAAGGATGGCCTCTGCAGTAAAACTGTATTGTTTATGGGCAGCCAAGCCCCCTGTTAGAAAACACAAGATGTAAAAGAGAGAGTAGAAAATCTGTACTCTAAACATCACTGTAATTTTAGAGCTAGATGCTTGGACTGCGCTTTTGGGACCAAATATAAAGCACAAAGGTAGAGTTGGCATAACTTTTGCAATACCAGACTTCAACAGAAGGCAGAAAGGGAAAAGGAAAAAAAAAAAAAACCTGGTCAGCAAGATTTCTGTTTATATTTCTGTTTTCTTTTCTAATGTGTTTCCCCTGGAACTGTTTTTATCACTCCACAGGCTTTCCTTTGATTCTTCCAATTTACAGCCTTGGTGCTCTGAAATTTCAGCTTCAGTTCCAACATCTGGAATATTAGGATTTTGTTTAAAGATGATCTGAATGTTGGTGATATTTCTTTCCCTATGTAACTTTAAAAAGATTATGTCTAAATATATTCTGGCTAGAAGTGAAGCTAGACTGGCTTTCTTGCCACTCATGCATTCCAGTGTGGCTTTAATGTTTTATAAGATGATGATTTAAATGAAAAAATGCACACCATTAAAAGTAAACAGGTACAATTAATAATAATGGCAATGATAATAACAGCATAAATAATTTAAACCCCACAAAAGTCTCTTCAAATTCTCTAAAAGATGAAATGCAATTTCTAAGACCCCTTAAAACTATTAATAAATCTTCATTAAAAATTAAAACAACAGAATCATAGCAAAAGATTGGAGGAGTAAAAAGCTATTGCACTTTATAAAAGCCATTTCATCAGATCAGAGCTAAAGCATTTTCAAAACAAATGAAAACTGTGAGGAAAGTTCAGGATTTGGGGACAGGGAGATGTGAAAAACGGAAGAAATTATATGAACGAAAAGCAGAGTAGAAAATGTTACACATTGCTAGGAATTTGTTGAAGGAAATAAAATACTTTCTGGCAATGATTTATACAAAGGAAGTAGCATCATCAGGTGCTGTTCAGTGAAAGGAAAGCTAAATCCTGAAGAGGAGATTCTGTCACCTTGCATTATTTTTCTCTCTCATGCTTTCATCCTGTCACACACACACTTCCCATGTAGAGAATACCCCTACAGAACGAAAACCTTTTAAAACTCTAATTTCCTACTTTAAACTAATTCAAAACCAAAACATCAAAACACATGGCTTAATAATAGACCATTAGGTATGCACTGGGAAAACAATCCAACAAAGATAAGGAGGAAATTGATTGAGGAACACATCCTTTAGGAGAGTAACCCATTGCTGCCTGGAAGCCATGGCTTAGGTGCAGTGAGTTTCAGATATTAAGAATATTTTGGCCTCATACATGAGTAGATACAGGGTGCCCTAATTACAGGTATGGGCTGTATAATGGTCATTTGTTGAGCTGTGCAGTTTTAGATGCCATTCCACATTTAGCATTTTTGATGGAAGACCTCTGTGATACTCATTCCAGCACTGGCACCCTCAAGTCATATTTCTTCCCTTGTCACAAAGTATTTATTTTTATCAGCAGCTTGTCATTCAAGTATATTTTTAAAAAATGAAGAAATGGGCAGCAGCGGAACCTCTATGTGAAACATGAAGATGTCTCTCAGTTTAGTGCCACTATTTGATTGCTATACATTCAAAAAACCTCAAAAACCCAAAAAACAAATATCTGTTCAAAGGCTCCAGGCATCAGAAGGGAGAGAGGGGATGGATGGCATAGGTGATATTGAATTTTTCACTTCATCTCACAAAATATCCTGTTAATAATCTGGCTCTCATCCCAACCAGACACAACATATTTTGTAGCTGTCTTTCTCCCTGGCTTTGTCACATTTGGCAGCTCCAACAAAATTTGGCTGAAATAGGTCGAAATGTGGTGGACAGGCTTAATGACAGAGGAGATCTTGAAGTTTGAAGCCTAAAATGATAAAGTGAAAGCCATGTTAAATTAATTCCTCCTCTGATGGGTATAAACACTGGAGGAGGAAACAGAAGCTGTCATAGTAAAATAGCATTTGTTAATCATGTTGTAGTAAAAAAATAATTATGTATATTATATATATATATAATTTATATATATATAACATTATATATAACATATATATAATATAGAAATATATATATTATATAATATATACATATATATTATATATATTATATATATGTTATATATATGTGTGTGTGCATAAGTATATATTATATAAATATCTATCTGTCTATGAGGGGCAGTAAAGTTCTGCCATTCTCCAGGAAAAACACCCATAATGATTCTCATCACTGACTCAGCACCCCAGTATCTACATTAATAAGTTACTGGCAGATCCTTATGTCATGCAACTTGTTCCTTATCATGTTTGGCAAATAAAATTTTTCAAGTTTGAGAAACAAAATTTCTCATGTTTCATCTTAAGATGAGAATTTATTTTCCAGTGGGAGGTGGGGCAAGTGAGAATTTAGGACATGACTATCCTGGGATGATGATAAAGCCTGAGTTCTTTCTGGTTTGCTGCTAAACATTCTGGAATGTAACCTACATGTCTGCATTTCCACTGCACAGAAGCTCAAATCCATCCCACACCCAAAATAAACATTCAGTTTGGCTCTCTCCTGTAATTAGGCAGGAGTACATCCAGTGTGCACCTTCACTTGTGCTGCAGGGATATGGGTTGGGGTGTTCCTGTGGTCAGGCATCCTCATGTTTCACCTCCATCTGCATGTATGTCTGTGCACCAGCCTCTGTCAGATCTTTAGGCATGTCTGAAATGAAAATAAGCAATGTGAGTCAGAGCTCTGCCTTTGGTATCACAGAGGAATTTCATTGCATATTTCATGGACAGCATCTTCATATTCAGAAAGAAAAAAATTTGTTTTAACAACATCACACATTTCTTTTAGCTGATGCTAAAGGCTTGTCTGATTAGGAATGCACTCTCTACAAGCAACACACATACTGCAAACATGTAGGGTTAGCAAGCACATACCAAAATGTGGTCTTGTGATTTATTATGCATTGTAACTCCTGTTATATTCTATGAAAAAAAGAATCAATTAATTTTATCTGTTTAAGTATACTCTCTGCATAGTGTGGCTTTGTTGGGCACATTGATTATATGAAACCTTGTCATATATTGCAAGTGATGATGCATTTTTTTTTAAAGCTTTAATCTTTCTTCATTAGGGGGTGCTTGACTCGATCGATCACGTAGCCATCTAAGCCAAAACCTGCTGGGTTTAATCCTTGTGACAAACTGCTGCCCAGTTCTGCCAGCCAAAGTTGGAAAATGCCATATTGCTAAATAGAGAGACATCTGACAAGGACAAGAACATTGAACAGGAGTCTGTGAGTTCCTGCTGTGGCTGCTGCCTTGCCTAGGAGCCTGAACACTCTTCTCAGATGAAAGCCCCAAATCTGAGGCTGAGGAAGCAGACCCATGGAGAGGCCCATGGTGGCCTTCAATGTGGAGACTAGGATGGGATTCTGCTGTGGAGGAAGATGCAGAAATGCAGATTTCTTCTACCCCCAGAGCAAGGGCTGGTTTGGGTGAAAGCACCCTCATACTTTCATCCGCCCCCGAATTGTCGCGCTCCATATAAAAGAGTTACAGAGGAGGGAATGGGAACAGGGTAAGAAATTCACTCCTCTTTTGCAGTTCTGAGTTTGACATGACAAATTCTGATAATGCTAACCCAGGATGCCTGCCTGCTTCAGTGCATTGCACAGGAGCTGCAGATATCTGTGCTCATCAATTGTTGCAGTGTTGTGAGGGTCCCCAGGATGAGGTGAGAGATGAGAATTGACTCCAAGTTCTCAGAAGGCTGATTTATTATTTTATGATATTATATTATATTAAAAGAAAGTTATATACTAAAACTATACTAAAGAAAGAGAAAGGAGACATCAGAAGGCTAGACAAGAATGAATAAAAACCTGTGACTGACCAGAGAGTCTGACACAGCTGGACTGGGATTGGTCATTAAGTAAAAACAATTCACACTGAACAAATAAAAGATGCACCTGTTTGTAAGGAACTTCCAAACCACATTCCAAGCAATCAGATAATTATTGTTTACATTTCTTTTCTGAGGATTCTCAGCCTCTCAGGAGAAAAATCCTGGTGAAGGGATTCTTCATGGAACGTGACAGTGACAGGTATCTCATTCAGTAGCAGCTGATGTTATGGTGATGAAAGGTACAATGTGTTGCTGGGCTTTTTTTGGGGGTGTGGGGCTGAGCTGGTGGATTGCCTGTTTCTGAAGCACCAAATTGCAAGAACAGCCCAATTAAGAAATTCTGATCACCCTTCCCTTATAGTTAATTTCCCCAGACTTGGCTATCCCATCTAGCATCCACCAAAAATACCCTGCCTACATTTCCTTTCCACAGGAAATCCCAAAGCATCCCACAACAGCTGACCTTTCACAGGACACCATTATTTGTGGAGCACAACTCCCTAACAGTACAGTACAAAGACATTTACAGTGCTGTAAAACTCAGACGATTTGTTTAGTAAATCTGTTTCAGGAAAGGTTACAGAATGTACTGCTTTTACCATTGCAGGTGACACATGGCTCCTATGCATTTGACATTTTGGAGTGTGTTTTCATAGATCCTAAAAGGTCTTTTTGTCATGAAATTATCTGAAAACCTGTTCCCTTAGGAGACCTGAAAATGAACAGCCTCACTGTTCATGTGCATCGATTTGCTCGCATAGAATATTGATCCTCGTGAGGTTTTTTCTTGTTCTACATCATCCTAGAAGGGCTCAAAAATACATACATGTGTGTGTTAAGAGGATCTTTTCCCACCTCTCAAAGGTAATGAGAAGGACTGCAAATAACTTTATTTCAGTTTATTCTGAAATGTAAACTTTTGTGCATGCATCTGTATATATCCACTCCTTCCCAATGAATCACAAAGTTTCACAGCTACCATTCAGATTTTATTTGTGTCTTTCTGGAAATATCAGGGGCAAGTAATGCACTGCAGTCTGAGCATGTCTAAATTTATACATGTGATTTTATACTTTTTGTCTGAATAACATGGTAATCAACACTATTTTGAGATGCAAGCTTTGATCCTTATTGTTGCTAACAACCATGTCCATACTAATGTGCAGTACTCTCAACAAAGCATATCATAGGGAATTTTGCAATTCAAATACAATTAAAAAGCAATGCAAAATAAATGTTTGCATTTGATTTAAAATATGAGTGATTCAGCTCTCTAAATAGGCAAGCAAATTAAAGATATTAGGAAGCAAATTCCAAATTTTTTGCTTTCAGAGAGTAGGGCTTTCTGCAAGGTCAGCTTACAAACCCTAAGGCTTCCAACACACCTCAGGGCCACCCCATCACCCTCACAGCACCCAACTGTTTCATTCTGTGGCTCATTCTCAGTCAAAAGAGAGTTTTTGAGGTCCTTCAGCTCCACCTTGAAGAAGAATGTATGGTCTTCTTACCCTAGCAGTAAAGGGATTTATCTGAAAGAAGTTGCTGAGGTCGGACTGAAGATCACTTAATAGCTTCTTCAAAAAATCACATGTAAGAATTATGACCCCAGCCTGAAAGAAAAGGTGTTAAAGAAGACAAAAAGCTAATTTCTGTTTACAAACTGACTACATTTTATGCAGAAACTCCCTGGGAAGCAATCACTGAAACACATAACAGCATAGTATTCTGAAAAATACTATTATTTGAAATCTCATATTGCTGTGCCAGTGTTGCAAATGTTTTTCTTGCTTCCCTAATTCACACATGCATGCAGAAATTCACTTTCCTTAAGCTTGTTGTGTGACCCTGCTCTAACAGAGAGGCTGTCTCACATCTCTGCACTTTAGGCATCTATTTTAATTCTTAAAATGAGCTCTATTTTTTTTTTGTTTTTTAATGAAGAATTCAGAGTATTATATTATATATATATATATATAATATATATATAATACAATATAATATATATGATATATGATATATATTATATAAAATATAAATATTTATATATTAATATTTATATCTATATTATATTTATAAAAATGAATATTTGTATATTTGAATATTTATTATAATTATATAATATAATTATAATATTAATATAATTATATACAAATATTTATATTTATATTTATATTTATATTTATATTTATATTTATGAACACTATTGTATAAATATAAATAATATAAATATAAATATATATTTATTTACTAATATAAATATAAGTATTATATATAGGTTTTGCATCTAATCTCCTCTTGGGAAGCGTGCTTTCCACTTGTGAGTTTAGTCACTATCTTTAGAGAAGTTACACAAGATTGGAAGAATATAAGACACCTAGACCAAAAATAAAATCTGAAGAAAAATTTTCATGCTAGGAGAAATTAATGGAACAAACTTACTAAGAGGAATTTGCTTTGTAGACTCACACAAAACTTTAGATATGGACCATTCCTAGGCAGGAGGATGCTGTTTGACTGAAAAAAGGCATGAAATACTGTTGAATATACCACAGGCTACCTGGGCTTGGGTCCACTGTGTTAAAATACTTAGATAACTTTTTTCCTGACCTCTAGTTTTTAAATTCAGTTTCCACTGTGGATTCATATGCTCATTTCTGGTTCACCCAAACTTGTTCAGAAACAGAGTGAAATTCCCTTAGTGATAGCTAAAATGCTTCAGGAAGCCATGCGTGCTTAGCTGGTCCTGTCCTACATAAAAATATGCAATAAATATGCATTGTTTAGTTTGATTGTGCCATATTCTCTCTATTTCATACTGTAGGGGGGAAGTAAGCCTGATGGAAAGAAAAGAGACTTTCTTAGTTCATCAGGAATAAAAGGGAAGTGTATTTCTCCAACACCTGAAAACTACTCTTGCCAACTTGTTGGTCTGCTGTATTTTACCCTTAATTAAATTGGTTTCATTTCCAGAATGATGTTGTACTCAGATCTTGTTGTGGTAAAGACTATTATGTGGTAAAATATCGGATCTTTTGATTGGAGTGAGGGAGTCCCACCCTTTTTATGTTAAAAACAGAAAATCTACTGTCTGGTGATTATACAGAAGGGTTAAATTTGCTTCAGTATCAACCATGCCCATCCATATTATGTCAGCTGCTCTGAATTTTTTTGATGTATGCTCTGCATCATTTTTCAACCAGCTTCAATGCCTAGAAATACTAATGAGTTTTCAGTATGGTTTAGAGCTTTTGGGATGACCTGTAAGCAAAGAATTTGGACACCCAACAATGTGGGCCTGCTATTAGGCATTATTCACTGAAGGAAATTACGTCTTTTTTAGAATGATGGTAAAAATAGACTCTGTCTAGGTAATATGAAAAATAAAATTATTGTAGAATAAAATGGATCATTTTCTTTCTTTTATGTCTCCTTTGTGGGAAGTAGACACACAGCTGCTAGCTGAAGTAGGTGAACTCACAAATTTCAGTATCTCAAGAGTCGGCATTCACTTAAAGAAGCCTAAATATTTCCCATTACAATAAACATGAGCTGACACTTTCCAGTGTTCAATAAGATTTTTTTTTTTCCAGAATCCTTTCATATTTGGGTCTTTAACACGCTGCATGCCTGGGCAAGGTAGCAAAAAATAGAGATAGGAATTTAGTATCTCCTCTCCGGGGGGGTTGACACATTTTGAACCTTACAAATGCAAATAAATCCAGTTGCTAGTTGAGACTGGATTAGACCATATTCTGCTTAAATTGATTCTAGCAACAGCAAAATTTGTATGCTGGAAAAAAAATGGGGGAGGAGAGAAGAAAATCTGATATAATTTGGGCCAACAATTGGACAAAAGCTGATGTAGTGATGTTAACTTCAAAAGATGTCTCTGGAGAGCCACAAAAGGCAGATAAATAACTTGAATAAGACCAAAACAGATAGGAAATGTAGCCTGTCAGTGCTATGGGCTCTAGAACTAGTACTAATATACAACTTGAACCATTATTTAGTGTTGTACTGTCCCAAAGGCCTTCAGAAGATACATTTATACAGTACAGTCATCACGCCCATATTAAATCATGAGTGAGAATATATTTCAATTTCTTTTTCACCTTCAGCTGTTTGAGCACAGACCATACAGACATGATTTATAAATCTCTAGGCTGTTCCTTATATCACAAGGGTCAGACTAGTCCCTTGTTGACATAAATAATACAGACTCCAAAACCAGCCTAATTTTTTCTCATTAACCCATTAGGCTATCCCTGCTCTATTTCCTCTTCCACTTTAGAGGTATTAAGATGTTACATATACAACATAAAAATTAATTCTCTCTGCATCATGAAAGGATTTTTCTCCACTTCCAAATTCAATTTATTCATTAAAAGAGCCGAGAACCTGTTTCAGAAATTTCCCTTCCCCCTCCCCTTACCAAACAAAAAATAAAGCATTTGCTTCTAGCAGTCTTAAATAATGTTTGATGCTCCAGAGAGCCTTCAACATTCATTACAGAGTCAACCAGAGCTTCGTTAAATATCAGTCTAGAATGTGTATCTGTGGTGCTGAGCACTGGCCTCAAGACCCTCCTCAGGCGATTTTCTATAGGTTCCTTTCATCTGTCACTTTGCTTTGGCTTGGGGCTATTATCACTTTCATCACTGACAATAGAAAACTCATTCCTGTGTGCATTTAATTTTCATTATCCCTTGCCCCCTGAAGATGACTGACACACAGAGATTCTTTTTCATCTTTTATAGCATTGTAATGATTCATTTTAAATTCTTGCCTTGCAGTCCTGTATTAGCATTGGTGGATGAAATAAAATTAAAACTGTGTACTGGTGCTGAGAAAACCTATTGGGTTATTCTGGCCTAGTTGCAAAAAGACAAACTCTCACAGGTTCACAGAATCACACAACACACAGAATGGGTCAGGTTGGAAGGGACTGCAGTGGGTCTCGTGGTCCAACCTCCCTGCTCAAGCAGAGTCATCCTAAAGCACGTGGATTCTGTCCAGAAGGTTCTGGGATATTTCCAGTGAGGGAGGCTCCACACTCCAGGCAGTCTGCTCTGGTGTGCAGTCACTCACACAGTAAAGAAGTTCTTCCTCATATTCAGGCAGAACTTCCTGAGCATCGATTTCTACCTGTTTCTTCTTGTCCTGTGGCTTGGCATCACCAAGAAGAGCCTGGTCCATCCTCATCACAGCCTCCTTTTGGATTCTTATGGCAGTGATGAAGCCCCTTCTCAGCTGTCTCATCTCCCACTTCTGCAGAGACTTCTTACAGAAATATAACCTGATCAGTAACAAGTTCCCAGAAGCAATATTTCACATTCTTTTAAAATTTATTGAAAACGCAGAGTGATGCATTTTACTATATCTCTTTTAAACAGTGCCCATTCCAGCTCACATTGGTTTACATTGATGCCTTATTTTAAGGAAAAAATGTTTAAAAACATAAATCAAAGGCATTTTCCTACAATAACCTGGCCACACGATCCTGTTTTAGGATTAAGCCAATTTTCTTTTAAATTTCTGAGGTGACGTAGAGATACTAAACTTCTTAGTGAACGACAGCTTTTCTTGAATTATTTTGACACCTCATATTTTGAAAAAATAGGAAAAACTCTCACCCATGGCTTAAAATGCAAAGATCACTATTTAAAGTACATTTATCCATCTTAAATAGAGACACATTACATCCTAGGCTGCCTAAATAGAATAAAGTTCTTACAGTTGCATTGCAGAAATTGAAATTCTTAAACTTGCATTCTGGCAGAAAGGGCAGTGGAATTTGAAAGAAATTCTTTAATAAAGGTGAAAAAGTTGTTTGCCATTTGAAATTAGTTCTTTGAAGGAAAAGCAGATTAAAGTTGGAAAGCCAAGCACTGAAAACAAAATTCAAACCATTTTAGTACAGAAAAAATCTCAGTTTTGCACCCGGTCTCATCCTGACTATCAAGGAGCACCAAACAAATGTGATAATGAAGGGTTTCCTGCATTGCACTGCTTTCACAGAGGCTGATTGGAAACATTTTATTCAAGGAAAATCTCACTTCTGAAGATTTGTGAAGCCAGATGGTGCCCCACGAAGTTGCCTTGGAGCAAAGCAGTTCTTTCAACATTTGAGAAATGCCCAATTTTTGTAGTTACATATGGAATTCCTTTTGCTTTAAGTGCAGCATTTGGCAAATATGGTACACCGTGTCTCTTTGTCGATCCCAACTGCCCCAATTATTTCTATTAATCATCAGAAGAACTAGAATCCAGTAAGGAAAGCATCAAAGAAAAACATCAATTTGTTAAAAAAAAAAAAATCCCATTAATTAAATATGCCACAGAATTCAGATTTCTTTTCAAATTCTAGAAAATATCCACCATACATGGTGGTTTATATTTGTGGTCTGTGTCATCTTTCAGTGGCCAGATGCCATGCTTTTGAATCAAGTGAATAAATTTAAATATTTTATGCTTCTTAACAACGAAATGTGCGATATTTACTATATCATTTCTTTGTTTATGGTCAATATGGACAGGTTGAGGTGTGTATATAGTGAGGAACCAATTCTCTGGAGACTCCACATCAGTGACACTTCAGTGGTGATCCACACATCTTAGAGCAAAAGTCAAGAGGAATTTATGATGCCTTGTAATTTTGGCCTGGTGCCTCAGAAACACAACCTGCTGCATTTAAATAGGTCAGCACTGCCAGACTTACAGTGTAATTAATGTTGATTAAATCCATGTAGGACCGAGAAAATACGAAGTAACAATGGGTTTGGAACTATTTCATATGTGACACAAGTAATCAAGACACAGAAACCTAAATGTCTTATGGATGGCAAGGTTATGGTTCAACCCTGATTGAATTTTACTTCATTGCTTGAATATTTAAACATTCTAATTACAGGCTCTTATTTTGCTGTGTGTGGGTTTTTGGGGCTTTTTTGTTTGTTTTTTTTTTTTTTGTTTGTTTGTTTTGTTTTGTTTTTTATTAAACATGACTGGTACTGCTAACTGTCTTAACTAAGAATTAACTGCTCAACAAATACAATAAATGAAAATGAGGAGATGCTGTTAATATTAATTACGTACAACCATCTTAGAATGAAACAAGAAAAATAACCCCAAACTTCTGTCTCATCATCCAACCTAATAAAGTCTCAAAAATTGGCTAAATATTCAGAAGATATTCTGGAAGAAAACTCATCAAGCAGTAGATGAATGTAGCAGGAATGATTCTGTGCAGACAGTTCTATACAACAAAGGCTCCTGTAAAAGCTGATTTTCAACACTCCTGGAGTTGGTGTCACACAGGAACATTCAGAATAAGACCAAATCTTCTAGAATAGGAGCTAATGAATCAAAACTATTTAATTCCCTTTTATATCCCATTGTCTCTTGCTATGCAAGGGCTCATAGTATGTAGCATTGTGAGTCTGCCTCCCAAAATTTTCAATAATCAGGAATTATCTTTCTTTTAACTGTCTTCCAGGATATTTTAGGTCTGCCTAAAATATGTCTCTTCTGCTCCTAATTTTCTCTGTTGTCAGTGAACAGAGATAGGATCTACTAATCTTCCTATTTTGTCTTGTCTGCACTATTATGATGGGGGAAAGATGTGTAAAATTACATGCTTTTCCTCTGGAGAGGCTATCAGCAAAGGTCAGCAGAGGTTCTGTTCACCTGTATCATTATGAGGGAGAAGAAAAAGGACCTTTTGCTACAACAGCTTACTTTTCCTCAGGTCTGCCATGAAGTGGAATTAAGATATAAGAAGATGTAAAATTCTGAGTTAAATTGAGCCAGGTAGAGTAATACACACTGAGAGCAGAGTCATGATTAAACATACCCACTTCAGGTCTCTGGGAGGTGGCTGGCTTGTGCTCAAGGGGCCACAAGTTATATTCAAATCATGAATTTTTTGTTAGCTTTGGCTTGAGGAAACCTCTCTAAGCCAGTTAGAGCTGGCTATCATGAACTGATTTGGAGGTGAGTTCATTTAATTTGCAGTCTAAAGAGGAGACACTCACTGGATGTATTTTCCATTATTTACAATGGAAATAAGCTCGTCACCATTCCATTTTACATTTCATATTCATCTGTGACGGTGTTCATGGGTTTTTGGATTGGGGAAGAACATCTGACTCCATGTTTCAAATAAATTTATTATTTTATGATGTATATTACATTAAAATTATATTATAAGAATAGAAGAAAAAGTTTCATCAGAAAGATAGTTAAGAATTGAATAGGAAAGAATGATAACAAAGGCTTGTGGCTCAGCTCTGTGTCCGAGCCAGCTGGGCTGTGATTGTCCATTAATTAGAAACATCCAACATGAGCCAATCAAAAATCCACCTGTTGCATTCCACAGCAGCAGATAATCAATGTTTACATTTTGTTCCTGAGGTCTCTCAGCTTATCAGGAGGAAAAAATCCTAAGGAAAGGATTTTTAATAAAAGATGTCTGCGACAATTAATCAATTCATTTTTTGAGCTTGCAATCATTTTATTAGTTCAAATAATTACTTCATTCATTCTTAAAGATCATATAAACTAAAAAATCCCACAAAAATAGAAATCTGGTTAAAAGTAGCACACTTTGAACATTTTGGCCTGCTGGCAGTATTCTGTGTGACTGGTGTGGGTGGAACTCCCACCACTTTCAGCACAATTATTTGTGAGGGTCAGTTTGGCACAGTGGGCCACAGCTTCAGGGTATGAATTGTAAAAAAATATTGTATGAGAAAACAACCATAACCTTTTGAAGAGCAGCACTGCTATAATTTTCTGTATGTGTGTGGCAAAGCCTATATTTTCTTAGATATGTCTACTAGAGGTGCTAAAGGGAGCTGTCAGTTGTTCTAAATTAAGGTCTTAAATTAAGAATAAGATATGCAGATAGTGTCAAGAAAATATACATAAAATAATGTCAGAATGGAAAAATAACTATTTTAGAATGTGTTGTGGAGTTGTCCTCCATAGAGCTGACCAAAAGATAATATCACTGTGTTTCTAGTGAATTTATTCCGGAATTACAACACTCCTGAGGATTTTAATGTTGATATAAATAGAAAAAGAACTACATCTTAAAGAAAATGTTCTCTCCTCTGAGAACCATTACAAGCATAGGTATGCATATGGTTTGTGATACTGTTTAAAATTAAAATCATTGAAATTACATCTAAGAAAGTTCTCTTCCAACCTCTGCTTCTCTGTGTAAAAGCTGACGTTTCAAAGTCATCACACTGGCAAGAATCTCCAGAAAGAGATAGTTTAGCTTCAGTTACAGCTTCAAGAGAAGTTGATAATAGTACTCAAACTTCTTCAATTTATATTATTTTATATTTATTTTGTTGTTATACCAACTAATATCCAGGCCCACGACATCATGCAGAAACATATTAATGTACACATAGCAAGGCAAAATGACCATTTTGCCATGGCAACTAATAAATCTCAGCTTTTACCTCTCTCAATCAGGATGGGGGTTTTATTATTATTTTTTAAATTACTTTATGAATATTTTAATTTTTAAGCAAGCAGTAAAGTTAATTGTGTGTGTTCTTTCACAAGGATTTTATTTCACTCTTTTTCATAGCCTTCTCCAGCCATCATTTATTCATATTTCTGTATTTCATATTGTAGTAGCTAAAGAGCTAAAAGCAAAAGCCTAAAAACCATGAGACTGAGCTGACCAGACATTGAAAATATCCCCCCAAAGGAAAATTCAAAAAGCCATTAATTACCAAAAGTATGTTTATGAAAACTCTTATCCTAGCAATGATTAGCATCTGATAAAACATAGAGGTTATGATAAAACAAAAGAGTCAAATCTATAGAAATTACAAGGTAAGTTATGAATTTGGTAATATATGTCTATATATATATATATGTGTCTATATAGAACCTATTTTTAATTCCAATTTCAAAAGCAGAGTGATACTTGAAGTTTAAAATTGACTTGTGTGTGTGTGTGGGAGAGTCTCATTCCAGTTCAGCAGACCCTGTAATTTTCATGGAAGTTATCAATTTATAAGGCCCAAAGCATCCTCATTTTGATGACAAATGCAATTACCACGTTGTAAAGAGTTGTTGTTTTTTTTTTTTCCCAGAAAGATCATTATTCTGTGGATTCCCATTAACACATAAGATGCCATTCACCATCTTTCATAACTGAAGCAGTGCCCCATGAGTGAAGGAAACAACAGAAACAAATAGCTGAGGATGAAATGATTTTCAGGTAGCAGAATTTAAATTGTATTTTAGAGCTGACAGGCGAAAATTTGAAATGGTAAATACAAATGCCCTAAGCAAATAACCTGTATTAGCAAGAAGGAAGAAGGTCCCAGGTTGTTCTCACTGTCACTTCAATAGGAAGGGATAACATGATGTCATATGATATCCAAAATAACCTCTCTTTTTCCAATTAACAGGATTGCATTAGAGGTTCAGATTTTCCTCCTTGGAAATACTGAACTGAATTTCACAGGTGCTAATCAGATTCTCTCTTTACCTGAATGAATTTAAGGTTTGCAATAGTATAATTACAGAAATTGTATTTACGTTTATTATGCTAATTTACCTAACATGTCGCAAGTTATAAATAATATTTCATATAATGGGTGCACTTCACAGTGTGCAAGTATCGTAATTTTAGCATTGAAATGTTGTTAAAATGATCTCCCATGTAAAAAGAATATTTTTCTTCACGTTTCCCTTCAAAATAACTTTGTAAAAACTGTTTTGCACAGAGTGTCCTTACCGTAGTGCTTTTTTTCTCCTATTTTTCCTTGGAAACTTTGGCCTCCTAATCTTGGTTGGACAAGATTTTGTAGCTAAATCCTCTTTTTTCCCTAGGCACCATCTTGTTTTCTGGTCTTCATTCTTGATTGGTTCTGATGATGTAGATTATTAGCAGAGGAAGCTTAATCAAGTGACATCAGGGTATTCTATCTTCCTTGAAGAGCCCTAAGAAGATGTTTTTCGTTTGGTCAGAAGGGGTTTCAAAGTGCAAAATCATTTCTAAAAAAATAATTGACTTTTCAAGTTAAGTGATCTCATTGCTTTGTGTAGTTAGGCACTGATGTTACTCTGAAAATGACGGTATTATTCTCCTTTTTCTTAATCTGAAATTAGCACAGTCAGAGAAAAAACCTCAAATGTTACACTCCCCCTGCTTTTTCAGGAAGGTTTTGTGTCCAGAATAATCCCAGCTGCAAGACACAGGCTACCAGGTGCTTGCTCACCACCTTATTGCTATTTTCCTTTACTGCAGATTAGCCTTGGAGAAGCAATTTTTGTTCTCCTTTAGGTAGAAATTGAAATAGGGATTATTAAAAAGGCCATGTGGATTCAGTGGCTCTTTTCAGTTGAAATGCCACCATGGCTATTTTACTTTGAAGCACAAATTATAAAGGTTTGCTTGATTAGTATTGGATAGTAATTTGATAAAGATTGGACAGTCAAATGATATTTCTAGAATACGAGTAAAGAATCTTTGAAAAGATGGGGGGAGAGAGCATTGAGATTTGGTATCAGATATTAATAAAGATTACCTTTATATTAATCTGGAAAGTAACAGCAACATGAACTACTACTTTGCACTAATAGTTGCCTCCAGTATACCCAGGTCAAACATAAAATACTTATTTCCTGAACAGTCTCAGCCTGTAGTTCAAATTAATGCTGCCCAAATAAGTACCAGCCACTGAGCACAAAAATGATATGGCACAAAACCCGAGTTTACAATCACTGTCAGACATACAGTTGAAGCCAAATGAAAGCCAGTTGGAAGCTGCTCATAAATTTGGCAGTTCAAATACATATTTCAGGCCTTATGGCTGCATTCATTGCCATATGTTGAGAGCTGTCCCTCTCTATTTATGTGCATGTTTGGAGTTGTCCACCCCTATTCATCTGCAATCCCTTATTTAGGCATAATGGCTCAGCTACTAAAAGACATTAACATATTGCTGCAGTTTGAAGGCAGAACAGCAGATACAATTAGAGGTCGAGAGGAGGCTGAACCATGTCAAAAGATCAAGTCTTATTTAGTCACACAGTGATAACTATACCCTATAGCCCTTGTTCTTGTCAAAGTCCATTCCAGCCTATATTTTAGATTTTCTCTCAAAAGTAACCCCAATGCACTAAAATAAAAGTCTGATTCAAACCGCAAGTGTTTGATGTAAACTCACCTCAGTGTTCCTGACCAGGCTGTTGATCAGCCAGACAACATCTAACTCTAAAAAGGGGGGGGTCATATATTGGATACTGAAATTGCCATGAGCCACTTTTCAGAGGCCAATATTTTGGAAAGGACCTGTCCCTGCCTTTTGGAGATGGCCTATCCTCAACTATAGCAAACGTGAGAAATTAATTTCACCGCAGTGCCTTTGTTATTCTGACTGAGAAATGCATCCCAGCAGACTCAAAGCAGAGGGGAAATTAAACAGCATCTTCCCCTCCACCAGCTCCAACTAGTTCTGACAATACTTGGCACAGCCCCTTGATTCCAGCTTTTATTGCTTCCCCAGCATGTTATTTTTTTTTCCTCTTGTGGTTCTTTTCCTGATTTCTCTCTAACATACATTGAGTTCAGCCAGTAAAGAAACACCACCTTTTTTTGCAACAGAGCCATGAGCCTCCCAAGGAAAAGCAATGTATTAAACAACATAAGGCTGCTAAAAGTTTGCTGAGTTTCAGAGTGGCTGATAAGCCATTACACAGTGCCTGTAGCATCCCAGCAGCAAGGCTGCAGGGGAAGAAATTCCAGAGACACAAGATGACAGAGAGAGGCTGCATTTCCTTTCCTTTCCTTTCCTTTCCTTTCCTTTCCTTTCCTTTCCTTTCCTTTCCTTTCCTTTCCTTTCCTTTCCTTTCCTTTCCTTTCCTTTCCTTTCCTTTCCTTTCCTTTCCTTTCCTTTCCTTTCCTTTCCTTTCCTTTCCTTTCCTTTCCTTTCCTTTCCTTTCCTTTCCTTTCCTTTCCTTTCCTTTCCTTTCCTTTCCTTTCC
>WBNP01000602.1:448782-505533 GCA_013401095.1 Passerina amoena
GTGCCTCCATCTTCTTTTCCCTCAATTTTATTACATACTCCCTGCTTAAACTATGCTTTCACCTTGTAAAATACTTCAAAGGTGAAGAAGAAGGAATGATGGAAACCATCCAAATTAAAAGCGTTATTTAATTCTGTGCAAATTGTGGATTGTTTTCTGGATAATTTTAAAGCTGGTTATTAACAGGTCTCGTGCTGGCTGCTAGCAGGGGAACAAGTTGGTTATAGCCAGACACAAGGCTCATGACAGCCAAATAGTGTTCCTACAGACAGCTAGGTGTCCTCTTTCATCCTGGGATCCATGACAGTGGGAGTTCTTTCTAAATGCATTTATCCTCGTGAAGTTCCCACAAGCCAGAAAAGAGCTCTTGTCATCATTAGCTGAAGTATTTATGCACCCTGAGGACAAAGACAAAGAAGAATTTAGGTGCTGGAGCCCAGAAATTCAGTTCCCAAATACTCCCCTGCTTCTTTTAGTACACAGGCACTTAGCAATTGGTCGGCTTCCCCATCTTTTCAGCTTCCACAAAAGCCTCCCTCTTCACCCAGTGCTGAAAAATTCAGCATTTCCAATTTTTAATTGGTGTCTTCAAAAGAAGTCCCTAATAGGGGAAAGATGGAAGCACAGCTAATGAGAGTCAAGGAGCCCCACAAGTGCTGAGAGGAGTCATAGGGCAAAGAGCAAGTCAGCCTCGGCTCTGTATCCCTTTGATATTCACAAAACAGCCATGGGTCAAGATGTTTTTTGCCTGGAAGCATGCTCCTTCTAGAAATGTATACCTGAACCTTGAGATCAGTCTGATCTTTTTTGGGAGGTTTGATTTGCACTCCACCTACTCTCTCTGCCTGTGAGGAAAACAGCAAGTTTTTTCCCCCTAAAGTTCATATTATACAGTTATCTTCTTTTTCCCCTTCCATCATGCTTTCCCCACGGCAAAACATCTTATTTCATGTAATGCCTTGTAAATACTAACTCTGCTGGGTAAAGGCTTAAGGGAAAACATTTCAACATTTGCAGCATAATGAATTAGAGAGGCACAGATAGGCTTCTCTTTTTTGAAGTTCCCAGACTAACATCTAACTGTCTGTCTTTTCTTTTCAGATAAAGCCTTTTTCTAAACCTTTCCAAAGGCATGAACCCTCCTGATAGAAACAGTCATTTACCCAGCTCTGATCAGAAGGATTGTGAAGCAGGGTGTCTCCCATAAAGCTTCTGGAAAGGATTAGGAAGAAATCAAATAAAATCTGAGATTTGCTCTTAATTATGAATGTCCAAAAGGAAGTGTGAAAACTGAAGAGGAAGAAAGAGAAAGTTCCAGAGCTTTATAATAAGAATGTTATGACTGCAAAACTAGGGGCTCAGAGTCAGGTGTGTTGCAAAATAATTCACAGAAAAATTTACTATGAGGTAATACATTTTATATCTTACATTTTCAGATTCTTGAAGAGATAAGCACAGGAAATAGCTCATTGATACATCTCAGGAGAAAAACCTTTAGAAGAAATGTTCACACTGAGCACCGAACAGAAGTATTGAGGTATAACATAAAATATTCCACTTGGGTAGGCTATTTTATTGTCCTGATAGAAAAATAAAATTTCTTCTGACTCCACAGAAGGAATTTAAAGATTCCAAAAGGAAATGGTATGAAGAATGGTAACTGAGAAACATATCCTTTTTCTATAGCGTTGAAACATAAATTACTAAAAAAAACTCCATAAAGTTTTCAGGGAATGCTCATTTTGTGATTGCACTGGGAATGTGCCAATATGTGCACTGAACATACAGAGCACAGAAAACAGCAAGGATCAATCCTATCAGTTGGTATTTTTAGTCCATTTCTATTGGCACGCGGAGCAAAGGAAAATTTGGAAAAAAGAAAATCAGTAGGATTTTCGTCAGGATGTTGCTAATAACCAAAATTTTGGGTCTATGAATACCCAAAAGTTTTCTCCATGTAATAGCCTGTTGTAAGGCAGTAAGAGGCTTTGCTGGATCAGAGACCCAGGCATTCAGGGGAGGAGTTATGGCAGAGATGGGCAGGGAATGGAGATGTGTGCAGGGCATTGTAAATGTCTGTAAGAACCACGTGCCAATGGCACACCTGAAAGCCGTGCTGAAAACTCTTGTTGGGAGTGAGGACTGTGGCTGGCTCCTCTGTATCTATTAATAAGGCATGTAGGACAGAATGAATCCAGAAATATAAATCAGTTTCTAAACTGGCATTTTAAACAGCTTTGTGCTTTCTTTCAGTGAAAAAAAAAAAAAATTTTTTTTTCAAAACATAGAAAAGCATTCATGATTGCACACAGTTCTGGACTTACTGTTTTTTTCTGATTCTATCCAGGAAAATATGTATCATAATTAATTTTCCACATGCAAATATCCTGCAGGACATTTATTGTGGAAGCAATTATGCAATTACACGCATTTGTTCATTTACAAAATAAGCATATCTATCCATTACTCTGGATGCATCTGATCATGATAACTGCAGTGCCCTGAGCTCTCCATACTTCCCAAAGCAGGTTCTCTGAGTCTCATTTAAATATAACAAGTGTGTCAAGTGTGCCTTAAGTTAAATTTACATTTAAGACCAACTTTTAAGTCAGCCTACTTGGCAGCTTTTGCTAATACAGTTGTTCTGTTTCTCACCTACAGAGATACCTTTTCTTTAGAGTAAATCTGATGCAAGGCTCTGCAGAAAAACCTGGAATTTCTGTCAAAACAGAAGCCAGGGAATTGCTTGATTCTTGATTCAGTCTGACATTGCAAGCCTCGATTTGAGGCCTGAAATAGATTGATTTACAAACAAACAAATAAAGTTACAGAACTGAAAAAATGAACATACATCATGCTGCATCTTTTCTTGGAATACCAAAGATAGCCCAGGGTAATGAATGCATCCAGGATGAATATATTTGGATTAGCAATGCCATAAAAATTGGCATGCAGATACCTCTCAAGTACAAGAATCAAAGCCAGAAACAGAAAGAGTACGGGTGACAGCAACTGTTTCATGCCTTGTGTGTGGAGGTTTCAAACACAGAACATTCTTTCAGAAAATGCAAGAAATACATGTGGTATTGTGCCAGGTTAGCTCTTAAAGTAAAGGTATAGCAATTAGGTACATTAAATAATGTTTTCACAGAGACTGCAATTAGCAAAATGTGTGTCGGATTGGAATGGTTTATTAATTTAGTTTGTTAGTAGGATGTTGAGAATGATTTAAATTGAATTAAGTTAACACAAAGGTTTCTTAGTTAAGCAGCATCTAGCTGCAATCATTATCAATTTCAATATGGCACAGAGACACTTCTGCAGTATGTATTGAAAAAAAATATTAATATTATAAATATTCAGGGAAGTTAACGCAGCAAGGATTGGAAAAAAAAATAGGTTTAGATACTAGACTATTTCATCATATTTTTCCTATTCAGGGAAAGAAAAAACAAAAAAAAAAAGAGTTGCATTTTTTGACCTTAAGATTTACAACTTACTCTCCCAGGTTGTTTAGCATCTTTTCTACCTGTTGCATGTAGAGGATACAACAGCTGGAATAAGGAAACATTTTGATTGCTGTTACATCTACTAACAGTCACCCTTGTCATATTTTGCACAGTACATTAAGCAAAAACATAGCAGGCAGTTATTACAAGCCTGCTTTCTATTTCAGTGAATCTTTGTTAGGCAGGGGCAGGAGAGCAAGGAAGAGCAGCAGTGAAAAAACAGCAAAAGAAACAAAACCCCCAAACCAAAACAGAATAATTACACCACACCATGTTAGGAGCAGTGGGGAGGTTGTCAGAATCCCAATGTACTTGTTATGAAAGACATGATAAATCTAACATTGAAGCAAAAGAAAAGAGAAATACTCTGCAAAAGTAATAAAAAAAATATTGCTATCAAACCAGAAATCTGACCACAGGGGTTGAAGAGCAAAGGGGAGGGATTTCTTTCCCTGTCCCTTTGCCTTTCTTTTCCCCCTTCTAGTCCCCTCCTCCAGTCTATGAATTGCATTTCACAGATTTTGGCTGGTTTTGCCAGTAGTTTGGAGATGATGGAACTTGCCTTTTTTTGCAAAAGTTTCGGCTGAAAAGCTGAAATTCACTCAGAGTCACATTACCTGCCATTGTCACACTGGCTTTCTTGACATCAGCGTTTTCCTCTTGACGTGGTGCCAGTCTGGAAAGATGAGATGCAGACTATTGTCAAGGGCTGTTACAGCTGTGTGAGTTAGCAAAGGGATCTCGAGTCCAGTGAAATGGATTTGCAAAGGTGGGAGTAAACAAACACCTCCTTTTGCACAAAAGACAGAAATGATGTTGTGTCACCGTCATATTTTCTAAAACAATCCCTTTGCCCGGGATTTCTTCTCCTGGGAAGCTGAGAAGCCTCAGAGAAAAATGAAAACAATAATGATCTGATTGCTTCTCCTTTGTTTGCTGCTTTGGAATGTGGTTTGGAGATTGTTTACCAACAGGTCATTGTTTCATTGGTTTCATGTGAATTGCTTTGACTTCATGACCAATCACAGTCAGGTTGTGTTGAGGCTCTGGAGAGTCACAAGTTTTTCATCAGTGTCTTGTTAAGCCTTCTGTCTCTATCCTTTCTCAATTCTTTAGTATAGTTTTAGTATAGCATTCTTTAATATCATATAGATCATAAAATGATAAATAACCCTTCTAAGAACAGGGAGTCAGATTCATCATTTCCTCCCTGCCACGGAGGCACCTGAAAATACCACAATGTTGAGAAAGGGCTACTCCTGTTCAATAAGACGACTGAGAAGTACTTTCTCACTCCTCAAGAGACCAAAGAAATATTTTAATTATTCTTAATGAAGTAACATGATTCTAAGCAATTTTTTACCAAACTTAAAGGTCATAGTTAATTTCCAGCAATTAAATCTTATTGCAGATCTTTTGAAAGCTATTACTTCACTGAAGAAAGAACACTTAGTTGACATAGGAAAGCACAAAAGCCAGTCCATAAACCACTGAAAAATCCATTAATATATACCCTATTTTGGTTGTAGATAAAGATCAAGAGTTTAAGAAAAACTCCTGAAATTTTTAAAATAAACACATACATCTATATCTGTATATATTTTTTGTATTTTTTGCCACGTCCCTTCCATATTCCACATGAAAAACAAAGTGTTAAAAAGTAGGAATTGTGATTGCTTTCTAAGTACACAGGAGATAGCAAATCAAATCAATGGTCCTTATCTGGGCAGACTATTGAAATCTCCAGGAGCACAAAGAATTTTCTGGCATCTCTTTGCATGAGAAATCTAGTATCTCATTTGCACTCCCACAGAGATGAACAATTATAACACCAAATTTTGCTCATTACATTACATTAATAAATTTAATTTTACTCATTTACATTTAGCCAAATTTTACTCACTGATAAGAGTGTGCCTGGGGAGCCAGAGAAACCCACTCTTTCCTAGGTGTAAAGCAAAATGGCATCCAGAGAAGATTGTCCACCTTCATTACAGAAAATGCCAGCAAATACCAGCATCATCTTACTATCAGTCTATTGTAATTCCAGATAGCAAATATATATTCATATTTAGATGAATGTATTCAGAATTTTCTTCAAATAAAGTCTAAAAGCAGTCAAAAAAAATGGAGATGATGTAAATATCAGGTTCTATATGACAAAGACATGTATGGTTTTTTTTTCACCTAAATACAGGTAAATGCATAAACAAAATCAGTATCTGATCTCTTCTGTCATAAATGAGGTTTATCACTAGGAGAAATATGGGATTAATATTTAATTTAGGGAGGGCAAGGTAAAAAATTTAAACACATGGCTGTGAACATTGGACCATGTACACCTGCATCAGCTTCACTAGAGAGCAGGAGAACAGAGCACACTACTTGCTTTACTCTTCTCTGGCACTGAAACTTATTTAGGAATTTCTTCTGTGATAAGGATTAAAAAAAAAAAAAATATTCATCTTTCCATGCCATTCCAGTTAATTTCATTAAGAGCTCCTTGGCATCTTGGTTGTGCCCAGGACAGGGTTAATTTTGCAGTAGCTGGCAGAGGGCCTGGCCAGGAGGTTGTTCTGTACCACCTCATGTCCTTGCTGGGGGCAAGGGGAAGGGACAGAAAGGGTTTCTGTCTGATGGAGAACACATGGTGGAGGCAGACATCTGGGATTGTCTAGTACTGGGCTTTTTTGTTTTCCCTGTGAATAGTTTCCTTTTTTTTTTATACCTCTTATATTTAATATTGCTGCTGTTACTGTTTGATTCAGCTCATTGCTATTTCCAGTTTCTTGTCTCAGCCTTTTGTGCCTGCAGTTGGAAGTGGCATCTGGTTTTATTGGGAGTACTAATTCCATTTTGAAGCCACAGCATCATGTTATTTATTTATTTATTCTTTTAAAGGAAATTCTGTCTTTAGCCAAATCCCAATACCAAAACTCATTTCTGTCTTAAATACTTGTTTTCACAAATTGAAACAAATAAAAAGCAAGTCTCAATTATAGCAGATGTAAAATGGATTTTAGTGTCCATTTCATCAAATTTCTGGATGACATATTATGTAGTTCAATAAGGAAAGAAAATAAATTACTTGTAGGGTTACTTGAACTCAATATGGAGATAATAATATCATGCAGACCTGATGCTGATAATTGCAGTGACAAAGCAGAAAAATAATATTTTGTAATTATCACCAAAACCACTTAGACCTTTGGATACATGTTCCTGAAACTCCACGCTCCTGTTTGATGACAGCCAGAGTGAACTTCTCAATGCTATCAGGATATTATTTCCCCATTATCACCTGAGTGGTTTAATAGTCACAATTTAGGATTTTCTTCAAGAAGAGTCTAAAAGCAGGCAAAAAGAATGGAGAAGATGCAAATATCAGGTTCTATATGACAAAGACATGTATGGGGTTGTTTTTTTCACCTAAATACAACTTTGCTAATGTAACAAGAGCTGTTTTCTAATCCTAAGAAACATGTGTAAATCCCCCAGATTTTTGAGAAAAAAACTGGTGATGAATAATGGGACTAATTTTTTAAATATTTAAATTAAAATAATTTAACTAATTAATTTTAATTAAATTTTAATATTTTTTTATTTTAAAATAATACATTAATTTTTTTACTAATTTTTTATTCCCTATCAGTTTTTTCAGTTGTCTCCATTCTGGTTCTGTTTCACAACCTTTACCTTCACTGACTTCTGTACAATTGTATCAGAGAAAATCAATAAATAATACTGAGAAGTGTCACTTTTTAGAAACGAACACTGATACCTCTTTGGGGTCTGTTACACAGCAGTCTTCAGTGCTATTAATTTATGATTTAAAACCCAATATAGGTTTTTTTTTTTTTTCTTCCAAGGATAAGCTTTCAGATTTTTTAAAAACTGTATTATCAAGGGAAGCTTGAATTACAAGCATCAATAAGTATGGTTGCAATGTTGAGGACATCTTTTCATGAAAAATCCTTTCCTTAGGATTTTTTCCTCCTGAGAAGCTGAGAGGCCTCAGGAACAAAATGTAAACATTGATTATCTGCTGCTGTGGAATGCAACAGGTGCATCTGGGATTGGCCCATGTGGGATGTTTGTAATTAATGGCCAATCACAGCCCAGCTGGCTCAGACAGAGTCTGAGACAGAGCTTTTGTTATCATTCCTTCCTATTCTATTCTTAGCTAGACATCTGATGAAACCTTTTCTTCTATTTTTTTAGTATAGTTTTAATGTAATATATATGATAAAATAATAAATCAGCCTTCTGAAACATGGAGCCAGATCCTCCTCTCTTCCTTCAACTTAAGACCCCCGTGAACACCGTCAGAGTTGCAATACTTTAAATATTAGAAAATTCAGCTAGACTGGAAAAACAGAGTGAGCTTCTTATGCTTGGAATCTCATTCTGAATCAAAGATCTCCCTGGGCTGTTAATACCCACAAGTCAATAAGTTTCTGTGTTAGGCTAATTTCATGTGATGACAGCAAGCAGCCCCACGCTGACAGGGGCTGACATTCAGCACAAGCAACACAGAAGCAGCACAGTGGAGTTTCTGTCAGGAGCAAAACACACGTTTCCAGCTGAAGTCAGTACCTGCTGGCATGCCAGAGTGCCAGCAGCCAGCTCTGAGCACACTTGCTGCAGATTTTTAAGACTGTCACATCACTAAATCAAAGTTGCTCGCTGGTTGCCAAATGTTAGCTCATTAAGCTGAAGGAATTACTAAAGTAGCCTCAGAAAAGAAAACAAGTTCAGAGAGAAGTATGTGAATAAGACAGTGTCTGCTGACTTGCTCATATGGAGCCTGGTAATTCAGCAGTTGTTCCATTTGCTGTGCCTTGAACGAGGTTTTCAGGTGTGGAATATTCAAGAAAGCCTGAGATGTTGTTTTCTCAGCCAGTGCTGATCCTACTAAAAGCAAGGGTCTTCAATATTGACAATGAGGTAATTTTTTTTTTTTTCCAAGTGAAAACTGTAACTAAATTTGCTCCTGGAAAAGAATATCCACATAAATAATAAGAATGGAGTTGTCAATCAGCTTAGAGAAGATTTTTGATGCACTATGACCAACAGTGAAGTGATTTTAGGTGCAATGCCTAAAACTGCCACATTGGTATATTCCTTTGGGAATTTCTGATCAGCTTCACTTCCTGATTTATCATCCAGAGGAAAGGATTATTTCTGAAAACCCTCAAGACACAGCCTAATACTGGCAGAGATGTGGAACCCCAGGAAGGTGGGGAACACAGGCAGTGAGGAGTGAGGGATAAATGGGTCAGTGCAGAACGTGTCCCTGCTTGCTGCTGTTCTTTCCTTTTCTTCAACACCAGGAAAAGAAAGCTGTTTCTCTGCTAATACTGCACCAAAAAATACACTATAACGTCAATTTCTTTTATTGAGTGTACGAGTAGTCAACATTAAGCAGATTTATGGTTTTGAAAACGGTTTTATTTCGTGTGTCTGAGGAAATTTCTCTCTTCTAGATAAAGCTGCACTTCAGCTACACAAGGAGTGTATATGGGAACTGCTTTATAGGAACCATTTGGCACATGCTCTGCTCTTAGATTTGTGAGAGTGAAATCACATTTGATGGCACTACAGCTGTAATTTAAATCAGCTCTTGGCCTGTGCTCTGAAAACAGGTGCAGCATACCATGGCAGGGGGAAAACACCACCTGACATTTCCAATGTAAGGGTAGAAATGTAGGGTATCACATTAATGGCAATCAGCTTCTGTGAACTGAGCTGAAGAGAGGGGAATGGCTGGGCTGGCAGAGCTTGGTGACAGCCTGAGGTGAGGGCTGCAGTGGGGTATCACTGTCATATTTTCTGAAAAATCCCCTTGCCCAGGATTCTTATCCTGGAAGCTGAGAAGCCTGGGAGAAAAAGGAAAAACAATATTTTCTCATTTTTTTTGTCCTGTGTTTTGCTGCTTTGGGATGTGGTTGGAGATTGTTCATCCTACATGTGAATTATTTTTACTTAATGACCAATCACAGTCAGGCTGTGTCGAGGCTCTGAGGAGTCACAAGTTTTCATTTACCATTCTTTGTAACCTTCTGTCTGTATCCTTTCTCTATTCTTTAGTATAGTTTATTATGGCATTTTTAATATAATATAATATCATAAAATAAGTTAGCCTTCTAAGAACATGGAGTCAGATTCTCAATTCCTCCCTCCTCCTGGGGACCCCAGCAAATACCACGGTGGGGAGTGCTAGCAAAGAAGGCAGCCAGGGGATTCATTTCTGAGGGCCTGTTTACAGATTGTGAATGCAGTTAAAAAGTTAATTTTGTGACTTGTTCCCATGGCATCCAGAAGGTGGTTCTGGCTCTCATATAATTGGCTTTATAATGAGTGGTTTTGGAATGTGACGTTAATTGATGACATCTAGTCACAACACTGGTAAGAGAAACCACTCTGATTAGGCGAGGTCTTCAAGTTTTTCTTTTTGTCCTCATGAAGATGAGATTTTTTTTTGATTTTTTTTTTTTCATTTAGACCCGTCTCAGTCTAAATAAACCTGCAAAGAAGATGTCCCAGGGAGCAGGCTCTGTTCAGCTTTACCAGCCAGATTCCAAGTGGGATTTGCAGGAAGGTTTGCAGGAAGGTGGCTCCATCTACAGACAGAGGTTAATGTGACCACAGCTTCCCTGTAGCTCAGTGGGGGAGTTGCAAAGCCAGGTGATTTCAGGCAAATGAGGCAGCCAGAGAACACTAACTACACCAAACTGTAAGCCAAGTCTCACAAAAAGAGCATTGAAAAAGAAATAACCAAAGCTTTTAGATGTATCTGTTAACTGAGTTTTCACTTCCCCCCTTTCATCCCATTTAATTCCTTAACATCTGGGATACTTCAGAAACAGCCAGTCACACTGGATTTATAAACAGCCAGTCCAATCAAACTGTCACAGGAGCAGACCACAGCTGGAACAGCTGTACTGGGGGAAACAAAATAGTTTAAGACACTGACACTTGCCAGCCCAGAAATGCAGCATGTCATCATCTCAGCTGAGATTGTGTCTGTCAATCTGTGGAGTTCAATTCCTACTTCAGCACGTGATAAGTCCTTTCTAAACGTCTCAGTCACCTGCAGAGCCTCTTTGTGTCTGATTTGCCAGCTGTCCAAACCTTTGTCTGCGCTTGTAGATTGCTGTCTGTCCAAATGAGCCCTGACAAACCACTCTGCTAAGCTCCTCCTCTGTTTGCCGCAGAGTTCTGGCAGAAGCATCTTCACCAAAGAAAAGATTTCAAAATCTTTTTGCAATCAACCCTGAAATGGTTTTCAATTTTAGATTTTAAACGTGAGGAAAACATGATTATAATATTTCCAATTATGAGGTGTGACCACGATATTTTCTGAAAAAATCCCTTCGCCAGGATTTTTCTCCTGAGAAGCCTCAGAAAAAAAAAAAAGTAAACAATAATTATCTGATCACTTCTCCCTCTGTTTGGCTGCTTTGGAATGTGGCAGGTGCATCTTTGGTTGGTTCCATGTGAATTGTTTTTACTTAACGACCAATCCCAGTCCAGCTGGGTCGGACTCTCTGGTCAGTCACAGGTTTTTATTATTCATTCCATTCCAGCCTTCTGATGTCTCCTTTCTCTTTCTTTAGTATAGTTTTAGTATATAATTTCTTTTAATATAATATAATATCAAAATATAATATAGAAATATAATAATAGAATATAATAAATTAATATCTATTAATATATATAATAGTATATACATAATATTATATATTACAGTATATATACTATTATATATAATATTATATATTAATATATATAATAAATTATTATAATATCATATCAAAATATAATAAATCAGGCTTCTGAGAACTTGGAGTTAGATTCTCATCTCTCACCTCATCCAGGGGATCCCAACAACACTGGAACAGTGAGGTTCTTCTGCAGAGAAACAAACAGTTCTTCTCTCCTGACAGCAGGCTCTGTGGCAGGGCTATGACAGAGCCCAAACCACTGTTCAGTTTTGATTTAGAGATCAAGTCAGTCATTCTAATGTATCCAACACATGCCAATGACAACTGTTCAACTGATGACTCAGCAGACTCATTATTTTCAGATCTACTGTGAGATGAACCTGGAAATATCACACTTCTAGTAGTGATGGTATTTTATATATAAGTTATATATAAATATATAATATTTTATATATATTTATATTATATATATTATATTTATATATTTATATATTTATATTTATATATTTTATTTATATATTTAAGAGATATATAAAATATATATCTCTTCTACATAAAACACAAGCATACTTTCCCAAGGCAGTCAAAAACTGATTATATTTATTTTGAAATTATCCAGATCACCTATATATTTGCATTCAAGCCAATTAGTGTAGCAACAGAAATAGTTGCTGAAATGAATGAATTCAGTGTGGCAAATTTGCAGAGTGATCATTTGAAACTATTCATGTCAACACCAGGAGACAGAATCTAACAGCAATGCTTACCCAGTCATGATAGGAACACTTGTACATGCAATCCAAAAGCCTGCAACACAAATATTCCCAGTGAATGCCCTGGCAGTTTGCTACTAATCAATAAATTTCTGCAATACTTGAATTTTAAACTGAGAAAATAACAGAGCATGAGCAGTTTTGAGCACAAAAGAAACCCAATACAGAGAGAATACACAAGCACTCACCCATCTCCACAGAAATAATGCTTTTTCATGCACTCCTGTCCAGCACTGTTTTCTGGATACACAAATTAACAGCGCTTTCATTTTGCCCTGATGCATTCCCCTGCTTTACTAGCAGATTCCAGGCCACCTGCAGGGCACCCTGTGACTCTGTGCTGCCCAGGGGGAGCCGCTGGGAGGCTGCCACCAGTTCACCATGGCCAGGCGTTTGGGCAATGGGATGGAACACATGCAAGTGGCCCGATGTTGTTGGCTGGTGATAACTTGCTTTGCAGAGATTGATTCTTTTTTTCATTGTACTCCTGGCTGAGTGCAGGTGTACAGAATAATAGCCCTTGGCCACAAAGAAGATGAAAGTCAATTACAGCTGGAGATGAGAAAGAAAATTCATTTTTAGCCCGCGTTAGCTGTTGCCCCTGTGAACACAACTACATGCTTTTATCACATCAGAGCAAAGAAAGTCAAGGTGGAATCTTTGCTCTTTAACCCCCTTTCTCCTTTATGCAGGATAGAAAGTATAACATTTTTTAATATATCTATATGTCTTTGGTGCATGTCAAGTCGTCTGCCTGAAAAGCAACTCGATGAAAAACATCATTTTGTACCACGGAGCACAGTTTTGGCAGAGTGGGTTTTCAGTAGGCCTGGATAGAGATTTGAATTCTATTTAAACATATTGACATTCCTGGTCACAGATTTTTTATCAACTTTATCCATGTTGTGAGAGGAGAGAAAGAAAAAAAAAAAACAACAAAAAACCCAAAGATACTGGAAATTTAACGCTTTTTGAGAATCTCCCTTCCTTTCTCCAAGATTTCAAAATTAAAAAGAAGAAAGAGAGAAGGAAAGTCTCTCTGCCTACATGACTCTGATAATGTACCTAAAATTTCCCCCTTTTTTATCATGTCAACAGACAGTAAAATTAATCTTTTAAAAAGCTGACATAGCATTTTATTTTCACTCCTGAATGGAATAACGAGTTGCCTACTTGCTTATGGAAGTTCTCACAGCAAAATGTTTTAAATTCCCTCTTATAGCAGTGTTTTTGTGTAGTAATATACCAATGTGATATATAGTGCATGTTAACTTAATAGTCAAATAAATCACATTATTTGTATTACAGACTGAATTATTAATCTCCTACCCACATGCTTTCCTATTCCATAAGGCAATTCAATAAGAAAATGCAGCAAATGTGCATGTTTTTTTTCCCCAATACAAACTAATTTGCTGTAATTACTAGTTTTTGGGGGTTTTTTTTTGCCCATTGCTTTCCCACATATTTATGTAGTAAGCACTCTTGTCCAAACTTTACTATTTCCCACAGGAAGTATTAGTGTTCTACCTAAATTTGGAATAAAATGTATTGTGAGACATTCTGAGTAAAGACCTCTTTTCCTGTATTTTATTAAGAATTTCAGAAGAAATTATCACAGAGAAGTTAGGTTTTAATTAAAAACAGCACTGCAAAATCATGAAAATTATTAGAAATATTTCTCTGCCTTTCCTTTTAACCTAGTAACAGTAATCTGTTCCTGAGGATACATGTAATGACCCAAAACTGTGCTCAGCAATGCTGGAAATCAGGTCCTCCCACAGCCTTGGTGCCTTGTTGGTTATGATTCAGGGAACTCATCAATAGGGAATAAAGTGAAATTGAACTTCAGCAACTCATTATTTAATGAGACACTTTTTAAAATAAAAGTGGCAAAAAGTGAGAGATCAAAGTGTAAGGACCCCCCCCAAAAAAAATCACTCAGTGTAACTTTTAAAAGGGTTTTACAGTTGTTCATGTACTCCAAGCTGGAGGCATTGGAGAAATACTGGCAAGATGTTCTCAAGAGGTCAAGGCAACAAAAAAGGCTTGACTAGAAACACTAGAGAATCAGAGAACTTTGGCAAAAGGTTTAGAGCAGCATTCAGGGGACATGAAACACTTCCCAAAGTATTAACTCAACCCATTCAACTTCCCAATCTCTAAGCCCATTCTATTTAAAGTAAAATGTCTTGAGACATCAATCTTTCCAGTCTCTCACAAAAAAGACAATTTAAAACATCCTTTCCAAGGTCTCCTGGTACAGGTCATATTGGTATGTACCTGGATGTGTGCACATGGAAATACCCCAATACTGATCCAGAAGATTTGTGGGAGATAATCCAAATGAAAAGGAAAAAAACAAAAAAAAATTAGTACATGGAAGCAGAGAATAAGCCAAAAAAAAGAAACGTCCAAGGAAATTTAGTAAGAGTGACCCACTTCTCTGAGGAAAAACCTGAAAAGCTCAAAAGCAGACCACACTACAATAACATCTGATGACAAGAAACCTTCAGCTGACTGGATGGCCACTCACACTGAGGTGCCCTTTAAAATGAAGAAATTCTCTGTAGAGCAGGTATGCTCCTACACGGAGGAACTCTTGGGGAAAAACAATGATAACAGCATCAAAAGATGAAATTCATTATTACAGACACATCACAGAAAGAGAACAACATGGCTCTGCAGAGCCATCCCCTGAGAAATACTCCTTATTTGATTGTTTTCCATGTCCTGAGCTTTAGAGAACACTACAAATCTATACTTTCCTTGAGAAAGTGCTCGTTACAAAACACGAGATGACATTTTTCTGCACGACATCCCCAAACCTGGCAGGTGCATCCCACAGGGGAGGTGCTAGGATGGGCAGGAGGCTGTTTGCTCCTACAGATTCCCAATAACAACCACATCCCCTTGGCTCCAGAAACCCACTCCTGTGCAGGATATTTCTGAAATTCCTTCATGGTGGGGAATACAGCCATGCTGGAACCCTCCCTCGGCTGCTATTTCCTTCTAGAAAGCTTGTGTGATACCATTGTCATGGACATCTTTTATGAAAAATCCTTTTGCTGGGATTTTTCTCCTGACATTCTGAGAGGCCTCAGAAACAAAATGTAAATAATTATTATCTGCTGCTGTGGAATGCAACAGGTGCATCTGGGATTGGTTTCATGTGGTTGTTTTTAATTAATGGCCAATCATAGCCCAGCTGGCTCCAACTCTCTAGTCAGCCACAAGATTTTATTATCATTCCTTTCTATCCCTTGCCAGCCTTCTGATGAAATCCTTTCTTCTATTCTTTTTGTACAGTTTTATTATATAATTTTCTTTTAATGTAATATATATCATGAAATAATAAATCAGCCTTCTGAAACATGGAGTCAAGATTCTCGTCTCTTCCCTCATCCTGGGACCCCTGTGAGCACCACCACAACACCAGAGGGTTGCTAAAGGAAATCCTCAAACTGCAAATTTCATTCTTGATGTAAATTAATGTCTAGACTGAGCTGATGCTTTTCCCCCCATGTTTGGTAGGTGCTGTGGTATATTTTCAACCCACTGGCTCAGCTGCAGTTTTGACCTGGGAGCTATGCTTGCCTTCTCTTCACCTGAGAACTCTTGTGAGAACAGGTTAATAATTCACAGGAAAACTTGGGTCATCCTTTCCTTTGAATTAGTACAAGTAATTTTTGACAGCTCTGAGAAATGCTTATCTTTCCTAATAATTTTAAAGACCTAAGATTTTTTTTTAATAGTATTCCTTTAAAGGAAGTCAGTCCAAGACTCTTTCCCTTGATGTTTTCTCCTGCAAGTGGGAGAGTATTTTTAAAGCTATAAAATGGAATTTCAAGGGAAAGGCTTTTTTATGTCTCCTTTGATAACTGCATGTTTCATGATAATAGGAAATTATCAAGTTTTATTCAAGGAAAGGAGGAGCAAAAACTCTCAAGAAAGTACAGAGAACATGGAATACCTTACTTTCCTTTCTCCAACACATTTGGCAATTTGGATGTTGCAGTCACTGCCATGATTTCTGTGTTTGTGAGCAAGAAGGTTTATGGGGAAATGAGGACAGAGGCACAGATCCCTTCCCTGTACTCTCCCTAGCTCTGCAACATGAGAGTAGCCAACACTGTGGCTCATTGCACACAATATTTTTGAATATTTTTTGCACTTTACCTCAGTCGTGGCATGCATAAAATGTGAACACGATTGCTAAATGGAAATGTACTTTTTACAAGAGAAGACCCAACATGCTTTTGTAAAAATATTTTTTTAACTATTTTGTGCAGTCTTAACATGTGCAGAGCTGTATTATTTCTCTCTCCTGAAGTTTTCTATTGAATTCATTTGTTAATTGCATAGGTTGTACCCTAGAAAGCCTGGGAATCATATGGAAAAGCTCCTGACATTTGGTAAATTTTGGCCTTGTGCAACAGTCACCAAGGGTCTAGGCACTCTTCCTATCAGGCATAGTAGAATATAACATTGCAGAACTGATGGATGTAGATGGAAAAAAAAGTTTTTGGTAAGAGTATTACCTTTTTACAGGTTGATTTTTTTTTGTTCATAACGAATTAACAAAGTTATTTAAAACTTTGTTCGTATTATGAACTGAATTTGTTCCAATGAACAAAACAGTTAAAATGTACCTATTGTAGATTCATGACTTTGTGCGAAATAGATCCATCTAAAGTGGAAAGATATAAATCCAAAGAAGTAAATTATGGTTTTAGAAATACATTTGAAAATTTCCACATCCCATCCAATTTTAAAATCTCGTTATTGTCAAACTGCAATCTGAAGGGACTCCTTGCCTATTAGGCAGTTCTCAAATCATATTGATATTATCATTACAACCTGTTGGAAACAAATAGTAGTGACTGTGTTTTCCTTTTAGCAACCCCCTCCTAAAAATGAGTTTCTCTTCTAGTGAATAATTAGACACATTTTGAATCTCCAAGGAGCTCTACATGCAGTTTTCCTGCTTCTCAAAAGGAAAGCTACAATCTAAGCACCAAAGCAATTTGAGCTTCAGACTCTTTCTTGGACATAAATTCTAAAACATTCTTCAACAAGAACCTGCTAATCAGCTTGCAATTTCCCATTGGTTCCTTATTGTTGCTTTCAATAAGTTCAAGTCACAGTGTAGGCTCCATAAAAATCAGATTTATCCAAGTTTAACAAGCCCCCTTGCAAGTCATTGCTCAGATATTCATTGTCTAGTTATCTTGGAAATCATGTAGGAAAGAAAACAAAAACCATCTCTGGACTCATGTTCTTGCAGCAGCAGAAACAAAGGCAAAGCAGCAATTCAGAGTGAAGTTTGCAGATCTCTTCTTTATGTTTCTAGTTCTTCTGACCTCTTTGAGTAGTTGTTGAGGAATTATCCTGCAGCAGCTGAGCATCTCAGACTGCTATGCATGACTTAAAATATTTTTTCAATATATTACTGTCTTAATATTTGTGCCTGCTGCATGGATATGAAACGATGTGAAATTACATTAAGATAATTACGAACCATAATCATGCTCACCTAATATGCAGTATAAGCTGATTTTCTTCTCAAGGCCTACATACTTTCTTAGTTTCCTTTTTGTTGGCAAATAATTGCTATCTGCAACTTCTGGCTTTATTTTTGATTAAAATTTCTCTAGGGAGCAGACTTCATTGTCTATGCTTGTTTTTCCTTTAACACAAACAACGGAACAACCAAAAAGTTATGTAAACGTGAAAAGTGAAGGTTTATGCTTGTTTTTTCTTCCTTCTGAAAGAAATTCTCAATTTTGTAAATACCCAGCTCTGGTACTGGCAGAGTTAGAAGCACGTTGATTTTCCAGGTGCAAACAGCCCCTACTCCACAAAAGCAGCCTATAGGTCCCCAGTGTGCCACAAAGTAGTGGCTGCTTCTTCCCAGGCAGATTTTTAATTACTGTTCTCCTGCATGACACACAGAGAGACCTGTGCCTTGTTGCCAGTGTGCTTGGAAGCTTTGATGGCTAAACGTCCCAGTAAGATCAAAGTGCATTATACTTTTTAAATTAATTTCATATTGTTTGCTTCAATTATCCCGCCTCTTTCCATGACTATGGCACAGAAAACTTTTTTTGTCTCAGGTTTTATTCGTGATGTTCTAATTCCACTGCGGCCTTATTCAGTTTTTGTAAGGCCTGGCTGTTGCTCCCCCATTAGAAAAATTGATAATGTCAAAGTGCAGGACTCACCATGAACAACGACAGGGTGCCGGGTGTTTTTAGGTCAGGTTCAGATGTCTTCTCACTCCTTTGCCTTTAGAGAATGTGATTGCCATGACACAAATGGATTTTATAGCAATGATCTGAAAAAAACTCCCCAAAAACCAGAGAAAATAAGTGATATTTCCAATGTTATACAGGAAGTATCCATAGGGTAGTGCTGAAATCTCCCAAGTCCCAGCCAATGACTTGATCTCCTGTTCATTCCTCATCACTGGAGGGTGGCTTGGAAAAGAGCTCAGCTAAGAAAATGCTGAATGTGTGGGAATCCACCAAATCAGAGGGTTTTGGGAAAGCTGCAAAAGGCAGGCCCCAGAGACAGCAGAACTGTGATTAGAGCTAAGCAGCAGCCATGAGATTGGTCAGCAGAAAAATTATGTAAAATATAGAAAAGCAAGGACAAATAGAACAATGGTCTGTGTATTAATGCTTGTCTAGAATAACTCTCTAAGCTACAGAAAAGTTTATCTAGCAAGATATTAGGAAGGTTGAAGCTTAATAATGGAGCTCTGTGCATTGTGTTTTAAGGCTCACAAGTAGGTATTGTATTGGAAATAAGCAAGCATTGTTTTAACCAAAGGTACCTGTGCTTATAGTGGCTAGAACTACTGTCAATGTGCTTTTGCTTTGTGGGATTGGTCAAGTAACATATAAAGTAAATCTTCCCATTGTCATAACCATGGAATGAGACTGATGCTGGAAAATAAAACAGCTCAAGGCACGTTCCACAGCAGCCCCATCCTGTTTGTGATTTGTACACAGACCCCAGCCAGTGATAGCTGAAGGGTTTTGAGAAGAAAACAATTGGATTCAGAGCTAAGAATTATAACCTCCCATGCAAAAAATCCATACCAAAACCATTCTTCTTTGTGAAGATAACACGATGACCGAATGTAAAACCTTTGGTGCTTTTCTTACCTGATACATTTACAAGCTGTAACTGCTGAATACCTGAAGACTGCAAATGATGCCCCCTCAGTCTCCAGGCAACTGCCATCCATGACACATTTGCAGTGATTTTTTTGCACAGCTTTGTCACATTCCAGTGAATGTATCATAATTACTGCCATCAGCACCACGACTGCACTGAAAATGAAGCCAAATGTGATTTTGATCAGAGCTATCTCTCTGAAGGTGGGAAGGGTTTAATGAATTTAACCTTTTCTCGCTTGGGATAATATTTAATCACTGGGGTCAATATGAGAAAACGATTTGGAAAAAATGATGTTTAAAATAGTCTAAATTGCTTGGGTTTGGGCATGAAATCAAGAGATTGATGCTAGAGAAATATGCTTTCATATATATGGATCTTTATTTAGTTTTTCATACCTCTTTAAAAGCAAATAATATTGTGAATGCCTGAAAAGTAATGAACAACACTTCAGGCTTACTAGCAGGTGTTTATTTGATTTTCCAACAAGTTGAGTTTTCAGTTGTAATAACACATTCTCTTTCTGAATTTAGAGTTTCAGTAAGAGAAAGTGGTTTAAAACATGTGATTTAGGATCTCACAAGCTTGGTCAGGAAACCTTTGTATGACAAAGTGAAACATAAATAATTACTAATTCAACAGTAATAATAATTACCAATTCAACAGTAGTTTATTAGAACACACAGCATATTCAGTAGTGCCATTCTAATTTGTCTGTCATTTTGCTAAAATACAGCATGGTAAAAAGAAAATATTTTTTGTCATGCTATTGTTAAGCAAACACCTAGCTGTCTTGTCAACCAATAATTTAATTATTACATTACTATTACATTTTTATTAGTTTTAGGTGAAAATTTTTTGAGAAAAACTGTCTTTATTTGAGAGAGAGGTGATTTTTTGACTTGTAACAAGTGTGTATGAAGCATGAGGAAGCATGCTTCCATATGTGCATGCATTTTAACTTTTTTTTAATTATAATTCATTATTATTAATATGCTGGAATCACATCCATTACCACTATTTCCCTGTGTTTCCCCTGACTCAAGTTTAACAAACAATCACTATCACTGGCTTCCCAAAGTACAGAATACAAAAAAAAAATCTATTATATGAAAATGCAAACCTAAGTCAATAATTATATAGCATGCGGTCATTTCCAACAACTTTTTACAGTTCCTGTACTTCAAGAAAAGCCTGAAATATTTTATTTTTCAGAAATTAATTTGCTTTCATAACACATTCCTGCAATTTCACAAGCCTGCATGGCACAACAATTCTTCTATAAAAACAATATGAAGTGGATTCCAAATACATCTAAGCCTTGAACTTTTGATTGTATTTTTCTTGATTTCCAAACATAAATTTATTTCACAGTACATTACTTTTTTATTACACAATTTTGTACTTCATCATTAATGCCCCTTCATTATTTCAATAAGCAAAACTAAATAAAGTGCTGGATGTTTGGCTCCATACTTCAGTAATCTCACCATGTGTCAGACACCCAAAGAACAATCAAATAAATGACTGCATCACACCATTGTTTTAATTTAAAAACTAAATTTGAGGGGTATTTTTCCTTGAAATATAATGTATTGATGCCTATAAATTGATTAATGAATTGCCATCATTATCATGCAAAACTCAAAGTATTAAGTAATGTGTTTCTTGTACAAATTAACTACCTCATACATGTGAAATACATCACATTCCATATTTAAGAGAAGAAGCTGCTGCCAGGAAATCTTTATCATTAGCTCTTTTGGAGCTAATGTGAGAGGACATTTCAAAGAGGCAACGCTCCAAAATGCAGCTGAGCATCCTACATGGACATCATGTTCTGATAAATGTGGGGCCCTTCAGTTGTTGTGCATCATTGTTGTATATTACGTTGCACCTGTTCATGGAGAGATTTACATTTCCTTTCTTTTTTTTTTTCTTTTTTTAACTGAATATATCATCTCTCAACACAATTTGAAATCATGAAAAATTGATTTACAGTGTATGAAAAATATGTGCGTGCTCAGAGTCAGCTTCTAATTAATTCCTTCACTTGGTCTAAGTAATGTCAGCTCATAAATGTAACTTCTCTCCACGTGAGCAGAAGATGTGAGAAGAGTGACCTGGCTACGTGGGCAGCTCATTTTAAAGGCTTGACAAAACATGCTCTGCCCTCAAGAAAGAAGAGCCCACTATGCTGCCAAGTACATACAGGGTCACTTTCTGCTTTTCCAATGAATTCTGCTCTTTGTTGGCCTCAGTTCCAGCTGGCCAACCTCTGCAGATGGCAACCTGAGAGCTCTTGCCTACCACTCCTTCTCCAACAACTCCATAAAGGCATTAGAGAGACACCAAGGACACCCCAGTGAGTGGATTATGGGGTTCCTGGGGTAAGCCTGTTCAAGCCAGTACTTGATAATTCAAATTTCCAGGTCGTTGATTGTGACGATGTTCACAGGGTTCTTGGATGAGGGAAGAGATGAGGATCTGACTCCATGTTTCAAAAGGCTTGATTTATTATTTTATTATATATATTACATTAAAACTATACTAAAAGAATAGAAGAAAAGGATTTCATCAGAAGGCTGGCTAAGAATAGAATAGGAAGGAATGATAACAAAGGTTTGTGGCTTGGACTCTCTGTCTGAGCCAGCTGGGCTGTGATTGGCCATTAATTAGAAACAACCACATGAGACCAATCACAGATGCACCTGTTGCATTCCACAGCAGCAGATAATCAATGTTTGCATTTTGTTCCTGAGGCCTCTGTTCCTCTCCTGTCTCCCTCTTTTCAGGAGGAAAAATCCTAAGGAAAGGATTTTTCATAAAAGATGTCTGTGACAGTTGATCACTCCTCATAATTTTTAAAGCAACCTTTTGGCAGTCTTGAGTAAGCTTTGGTAAGAAGTGATTGAAACATCATGGTTCTTGTTTCCAAAAATCCTGCTTCTGACTATAAACCAGTGGATTCTCAATTTTGTCATCTAAAGATTGCATCCACAACCAGCTGCAAACATTTTTATTGTGTCAGTCAGCCAAGTTTGCACATTGCCTCAGGAATGTGCGCTGACCAACACGACAAAGCGTTTCATTCACAGGCATCTGCATAAAAATAATCCTCTGAAGGTGACTCAACACTGGGGTGCTGTACATGGAAATCATGGGGTTACTTTGGTTAGGAAAGACCACTAAGGTCACCAAGTCCAACCACTAACCTGACGCTGCCAGGTCCATCACTAAACCATGTCCCTAAGCACCATATTTTCATGTGTTTTGAACACTTCCAGGGACACTGATTCCACTCCTTCCCTGGGCAGACTGTTCCAGTGCTTGACCACCCTTTCTGTGAAGAACTTTTCCTAATATCTAATCTAAACCTTCCCTTATTATGAACATTTTTGGGGAATTCAATAAACACACACACATCTTTGGATTTTCTATATTTAGCTACAAAGCTAAACTATGAGGTAAGAATATTTATTTCTTAGAAGACCCTCTACATGTTCCTTATCTGCTGCTGTTGAGCAGGATAGAAGTGGTGGTGGCAGGGGGCACTTGCCTGATTCCAGTGCTATAGCTCAAAGTTGCCAAAAAGAGCATGCTAAATTTTTAAACAGGTCTTTGCATTAGACATTTCTCAAACACAAAACACATTTTTTAAATTATAAAATATTTGTAACAGTTCTGTTAAAGTCTGGCCAAGGAAAGAGATGGTAAAATTCTGTACATCCATAATTCTCAAGGTAAAAAAATGCCAGATATCTTAGGAAACAAACATGGAAAACCTAAAACAGACTGCTGTAGTACTGAAGGAACAAACCAAAAAGGACAAAAGTGAGCAGGTTCCTCACATCCTAGGAAAAATTATCCTATATGTGATGTACTTAAAGGAACAGCTGAAAGGTGACTTTGTATGCGCACTCAATCTAAAAACAGAGCTAGATATTGTCTGTTAATCAGAAAAAAAAAAAAAAAAAAAAAAAAAAAAAAAATTTTTTTTTTTAAAAAAAAAAAAAAAAAAAAAAAAAAAAAAAAGAAAGAGTTTTTCCAACTTAGAAGCTCATAAAGTTTTAATTTGCTACCTAAGAGAACCCCAGCAGACAGGTATTTCTGCATAATGTAAAATGAAGCATGAATTAATGTGTCTTAAATTTACCAAAGAAAATCAAGTAACTCTTTTTGGTCAGTTTTCACTGTGTGTACCATGCAGTCCAGATCTTGAACACCACAGAGCCACTGACATAGAAAGCAGCATTTTTGAACACCTGCCTTGAAACGTTTAGAATTGTGCCACTCAGAGTTAGCATCTGCAGAGCACATTCCTATGTCATTAACCAGCTCTAATGTTAATATGCCAGTAAAGTTTGAGGTGGAAATCATAAATTATAGGTCCTTTCAGTTGTACTTCAATTACTTTTCACAACAGTAAACAAACTAAACACCAAAACATTTTCATACAGCTGTTCTTTCAGAAAATGTGAACGAGAAGAATAGTATCTATGGCTGTAAAAGGAATCAGTGGAGCCTCATCCCTGAAAGTAAAGGCCTGTTCACAGGTAGGATATTCTTTCAGGTTAACAGCCATACTACAGAAGGAGAAAGCGTTTCTTTTACAATTTGTATGAGAACATACGTAAAAAACTTTAAAAATGCACATTTTTTTTAACTGACTGTGTTTTTATGATGAGCTCTGCTGAGCAAGGCAGAAAATTAAAATAAAGTATGCATTCAGCAAATTCTCCTGCTTTGGTTTTACTGTTGCTCACATAAGTGTTACATCAGGTTAGAATCTGCAGGCTGGTGTGCTGTGTTTGTACAACAAGATGGTCTTCTAAATAACGTTTTCATTGGCACAGAGGAAGAAAATATGATGAACTTTTAGCCACAGCATATATCTCACTATGTCACAAAGAGGGAGCTCTGGACTTGCTCTGGCAGCAGTTCAGTTTGCCAAATGTACAACATCCTTACAGGCTGTAAGGTTTTTATCATTTTAGAAAGTCACAGTGAAATTAAACCCCATCAACTGAGGTCTTATTTTGGGCACTGAATATTTATTATTTTAGCCTTATTTTATCACTTATTTTAGGCTTGGTATGTCAGACAAAGTCTCAGGATGTTGAAAATTTTCTTCATTCACAAAATGTAATTCTTTGAGCAGCTCCCTCTTGCAATGAGAAAATAAAGCTAGGGATGGGACAATTCCCAGTACTGAGGGGAGCTTTAAGGAGAATATAGATACTTGTTTGAAAATTAATTGCTTAAAAAACTAGATTGTGTAATGCTTGAAAGAGGAGTCTATATCCAAGCTTGCATAAGTTCTGCCTATCACTGAAAATATAATTGCTGGATTTCAGAGAAAGGAGCAACTCCATTTTGCAAAATCAATTCAAGACCAAGTCAAATATATAGGATTTTCAGATTTGACCCTCAGAAAACCTCTTTGAAATATTTCCCTGTCTGCCCTTTGAGCCAAATGATGTTGATCCAAGGGCACAAAGAATAGTTAAGTAATTAGTGAATGCAGTTGCTCCATCAAAGGGTCACACTGAATGGATGATGGCAGAAGAGATAAAGCAGAAAATCAGTCTGTGTGTCTAAGGTCCTTGCATTACCACTGCACCTCAGATGTTTTATAGTACAACATGAAAAGGAAAGAATACCCACTAATGATACTTAATTGGCTGCTCAGTAACTTCTCTCATTTTCTGTCTTAACTTTCAATGGATTATTGACTGGTTGAATCACAGAAATTGCTTCCTCTTCATTTCTTACTATTAAACTTCTATACTTTGATGTATTTTGTCTTTGAAACTGTTTTATTGCATTTTGGTGGTGGGTTGTTTTTCAGTTTTGGTGGGATTTTTTGTTGTTTTTGTTGGGGTTTTTTTGTGTCTTTTGGCTTTGTTGTTTTGTTTTGTTATAATTCCAAATACCTAATAGCAAAACCAATGCTTTTCAGTGAAACTACATGACAACAGGCAGTATAAATGCTGCGCAATTTTATGCAAACACTTAAATTAAACATTTAAATTAAATAGCCAGGCAGACATAGACATGATTTTCCTACTTTTCTCAGCCAGCTTAAAACCTACCTGCAGAAGTAGTTAGTATCGAGCATTCCTATCATGTCATGTCTGTAGTAAAAAGGAAGGAAAAGGATGAGACCAGACTAATGTGATACCTGAATTTGTTCTTCCTCTTGATTCTCATGCTTCCTTTGAATAGATTTCTTTGTTCTGGCTGATTCTTTTTGGAGATTTTAGCATTTTTGCACCATCTTTGAAAAAAGAGTGAATTCAGCCCAACAATAAAACAGACAGAAAAGGTTGAATTGCAAGGCACATAGATTTCATTTAGATTTTAATTTAGATAAGATACTGATTATTTTCTCAGACGTGGTGCTTCATGATCCTCAATCTGGAGCAAAATGCCAGAGCAATTATGGAGGTCCTAAACAAACAAATGCCACGATTTCCCAGAGAAGTCTTACAAAGCCCTCAGTGCTGTTATTCTCTCTTTTGTGGCAATGTTGTTAAAAACAACCATGCTGACAAGGAAATGTGCTATGAATGAACAGGAGGATTGCTGCTCTGTCACACATAAGGGATGCCCTCCAGGCACTGCTGATTACAGAGGGGAACCATACAGTTTCTCAGCAATAGCAAGGACAAAGTTATAAAATACTCATCATATAAAAATATGAGAAACTCATCATGTCTTGCCCTTCCTCAATAGTTCAGAGAATTTTTGGTTTGGAACCTACTGTCAGTTAGTTAAGCTATCAAGACAGTTTCTAGTCATTAACTCTCAAAGTTATCAGAACTCCAACTTGTCTATCCTGTTGCAAGGACAAGAACACTTTTGTACCACAAAGGACTTCAACACTAAAGTTTCCCAAGCTCTTGGGGCTCTGGATGAGCTCCTCTCCAATATAAATAGCGGGTGGAGAAGGGTGCATCCCTCTTTGTCAGAAGGAGAGTATGGAATTGCCTGGGGAAGGATGAGGAGCCAGCCAAGAGCTTGTGGGTCAAGATTAAGCAGGGTACATGAGATATTTGGTGGGGGTCTGCTATGGGCCACCTGATCAGTAGGATAGTGGCAATGAAGCTGTTTTCATGCCGATGGGACTCCCAAGCCCTGGTCCTCATGGGGATTTCAACCTCCAACTTTTGGATGGACAACACAGCCGGGCACAAACACTCATGCAGGACCCTCGAATGGGTCAATGAAAACCCCCTGGCACAAGTGACTGAGAAGCCAACAAGAAGAGGTGCTCTGCTGGACCTTGTGCTCACCAGCAGGGTGGGAACTGGTGGGGAATGTGATGCTCCAGGGCAGCTTTGGTGCAGGGACCACGGAATGGTGAAGTTTGAGTTGCTCGGGGCAGTGAGGAGGGCGCACAGCAAACTCACTGCCCTGGACTTCAGGAGAACAGACTCTGGCCTCTCCAAGGAGAGATGAAGTCTGGTGGGATAGACTCTGCAAGGACAGAGGGGTCCAAAAATGCTGTCTGAATTTCAGGGATCATTTCCTCTAAATTCAGGTGCAATTCATCCTGGCAAGGACAAAAATTTGCAAAAATGCCAGGAGGCCTTAAAGGATGAATAAGGAGGTGCTGAGAAAACTCAGATCAAAAAAAAGCACCTTTCAGGAACTGGAAACAAGGACAGGTGGCCTGGGAGAAAAATAAGGGAATTGCCCTGGAGGCTAGGGGCAAGGTTAAGGAAGCCAAGGTTCAGTTGGAATTGAGTCTGGCCATGCATATTAAGGATAAGGGGTAGGGTGTACGTAGATATCTTGTAAGCAAAACAAAGATGGGATTATGTAGGCCTTCTCTGAAAGTAAATTGGAGACCTGGCTTTCCTGGACAAGGAAAAGGCTAAAATTCTCAAAAAATTCTATGCCTTTGTCTTCAACAACAAATATTAAAATCACATCACCCAAGTGGTGAAAAAAGGCAAAGTCAGGGACTGGGATATTGAAGACCTTGAACCAACTGTAAAAGAGGAAAAGGATCAAAACCATCTAAGGAACCTGAAAGTGCTGAACCACTGTATTCAAGACAGATTAATAAAAAACTACTCAAACACAAATCTCAGCCCTTTTCCCTGGTAAGAAAAAGTCAGCGGCCCCGGTTCTGATGGCAGATTGCAGGGGACACTTGGCGCTGGTGCCAGCTTGGGTCTGGGAAGCATCCTTCTCACAGTTGTTCTACTCATGATTAAAGAAATTCTGTTGGTCCTCTTCCTTCCTAGTGTTAATACATAAGAGGCAGCATTAGATGTCTGAATATTGTTATATTATCCTGTGGAGCAGCAGTTGTGGATGGAACACCCTGGCACCTTCCCCACTGAAGCCAGTTTCATTATGTTTGGAAAAGGCAAATGCAGATACACCAGTGTGCTTTATTACAATGTCATATTCCTGACACTCTAGTTAGTAAAAGTTGATTTGGTGTTTCCATTAGAAATCTCATTTTCAGAGGCTTATGACTCATCCCTCGAAGTTTCTTCAGGATGAAAATCCACTTATAATTCCTGCTCTAACAACTGGTCAGCATTAGTAATCTGCACATTTGAAATCCCAAAAGCACAAAAGAAATATTTTCTTCGTGCTATTTCCTTTTTTCTTTACATTGTCAAGCATTTGTATTCTTCTTTAGGAATAACAAAGCAATTTAATACATATAAAAAAAATAAGCTAAAACTTCCTTTCTTCCACATAGATCACATTTTTTGCCTATGTGTTTTATCCAGAAGGTTGAGAAACTACTTGAGATAAACAGTAAAAATTTCTTTCAGAATAAAATAGGTGCCTAAAAATGTTCCATCAGGGATTTCCAAAGCACAAACTGAAAAGATCTATGTTCAATATACAAATATATTGAAAACTATCTCTAATGTTTAAAGAATGCCATCACATTTCATTCTCTACTCTTTCTGTGAGGCGTCTGTCACACACACTGTTGATATTCAGCTCTTCTCTTTTGCTTTGTCAAGAGATTCCCATCTTTTATGAGATCAGAACAATTCAAGCTTCACAACTCCAAGGCTCTGAATGAGCATTATCAATTCTGTACAAGCAAATGCACTGAAGACATACAGTTTCTTGTATTCGCTGTAAAACATCATTTATCTGGTGCAAGTCTTGGGTTGCATTTTCCAGGCAACAAAAGTTTCAAGCTCAAAATTTAAAAAATCTGTGCATTAGTAGTTTCACAGGGTTGACATAAAAAAAAAAAAAATTTAGAACTGATTATTCTCATTAAATGCTGCCAGGTTTTTATCTGAGCTATACAGAAAAGAAATGTTGGAAAAAAAATTATTTCAGCTATTACATGTATTAGGAATACAAGCCTATTTCCAGAATCTGACTTAGACATAAAACACTGGAGCTTGCACATTTGAAGATTTGAGGCATCCAGACCCAGAGTGGAACACAGAATCCCAGACACTGGGTCCTGCCTGAATGAAAGGCAAGCACTGGGGGAACTTTGAAAACTTAAATTCCACCTGTTGTTTTTTTTTTTTTTTAACTTAAAAAGCTATTGGAAATATCTGCTCTTGCTATTCACGTGATTCTGCAGGTAAAAGAGGAAGGCCCCTCTAAATATTACCATTCACTGCACTTAGCAGTCATCAGAATAAAGAGAGTAATGGTTAATTTTTTCCTCTTCTGTAGGAGTGTTGTAACCACTTACACTACTAGAGAAGGGAAAGACTTGAAGCTTTTCCTATTTTCTAGAAGCTACTTAATAATTCATCATTTCACTTGGCTGTGAGATTTTAACACTGAGAACAGAAGTGTTCTACCACAACTCTGTCCCTGAGATTTTGTACCACCATCACTCCTTTAGAGAAAATCAATCAGCCTTGACCAGCCTGTCTTCTATAAAGAAATGACAAAGTCTGTGGATGAGGGGATGGCAGAACCTCTATTTCAGCAGAGGTTTCAAAGGAACATCCCAAAACCTCTTTGCAGGGACTCTATGGTATAAGTGGACAACTAGACAGCAAAAAAATATTTTATTGTCAGACAGAGACAGCAGAAGATAAAGGTTCTCTATAGAAATCATTATTTTATTTTTTTTTTTTTTTTGCAATTCAATAAAAATGAGTCTTTTTGACTTCACCTAGCTGTGGAGTACTGAAAAGATCAATAATGCACGTTCTTTTTCAGCCTTCACCATAAAGGCATAATCCATACTTATTCACAGGGTGAAAGATCCATTTGAACTGGCTAGAAAGTGGTGGAGCAGGGGAGACTCAATGGTGAAAATAGATGAAATATTTAAACTATTTTTTATGCAGCTGGAAAACAAGCTATATAACATAACATATCATAAAACATAAGATCACATAACGTCATAACAATATAACAGCAAAGAGATGTTTGGCAGCTCAGTTAAAATAATAAGCAAATATTTTGTATCTACCATCCATAGTTAACCTTTCGAAGAAATATGCATTTTGATGGACTTTTTATGGAATTTAAGACTCTTTAAAAAGGGGAAGGGGTTCTAAAATTAACATGGTGCCATATAGCCTGCATGGAAGTCAGAAGCAAATTAATATTTCAGAAGATCTCCCAGAATCACAACTCCAATTTTTAGGGGTTGGCTACTAGTTCGTTCAAAGATAAGAGAATGGCAAATGTTAGTATTTATTTCTGTTTTCTAGCCAACTAAATATTCTGTGACTAAAATGAGATTAAAAAGACAGATGGTTTTATTGATGTAATGGTCAGACACTGATGATAACAGCAAACATCTCTTCAGAAATCAAGGTATTTGAGCATGCTCCACACGCCTTCTTATCACAAGGACATTGCCAGTTTCTCCCATTTGATTCAATACCAGACAGCAGGTAAATGAGGTAAGATAAAATTAGAAAAAGCTCTTCAATTTAGCCCAGCCACTGTGTCACAAATTGTTTTATAATCCATTAGTGAAAGTTTTAACACCTTTCACTTATTAACACGAAATATGAACAACACAACGCAGACCCACTCACTCTCTTGGTAAGACATTGCAGGTAGGAAACTGTCCAGTAAGGAATTAGCAAAATGCTTGAAGTACAAAGGAGTAAAAAACAAGAAATCAAGACAACTGCCTGATTCAAGCTAGCAATACCAACACAATCATGACTTAAACAACAAGTTAAGGCTTGGAGGGACACCAGGCTGAAGTGGGTTGTCTGGAACTGTGCACATTTTACAGCATGAACAGATTTCCCTGGTTTTAAAATAACTGAGAAGTGCCATGTCATCTACTGTGCCATATTTTCATAGTTTAGGAAAAAAAAAAAAGAATCAAAACAAAAAATGAACCCTCTCCCAACCCCATCTCTACCCGGTGATACATTTGCTTAATTCCTGCAAGGATCCAGCTAGCCCCAGTACTCAGGCTGCTTATAAAGGTGTCAAACAAGGAAATAAAAAGGAAATTATGAAACTGTTCCCTAAATCACCTTTTAGTATGTCATTCCTTTTCAGATGATGTAGTTGACCACGCCAGCAGAGTGTGCAATGAGAGGTTTATTTTCCTTCTTTCACTTATTAATCTTGGGGGTTTATCAAAGGCTTTAAAATCTTAACCTAGAAAAGTAGTAGGGAAGCAGTGACTTTTCCTAGTCAGAGAGGCTTGAAATTATTAAATCTGCTCTTTCTTGGGAAACTGCCAAAACCTTAGCCTTACTGGTTAGCCACACCCTAAACAAAGCCCCTGAATTAGTTTTGATCCTACCTATCTTCAACACTGGAAAATAAAAATAGTCAAGTTATTCAGTAGTACAAGGCTGTGCAAAAACTAATTCTAAAAACTCAGATATGGAATTAGAAACAAATATTTCTGGTTGTTTTGAAGCTGCTTTACTGATCATGAATCAAGTCTTCATAATTTTAGTATATTTAAAAATGATTAGGATTTTTTATCAAAAGAGAAACCAAGGCAGAGATGGTTTTCTTACCAAAATGCAGTCTTGAAAACTGCTTTTGATTCCATTGTATTTGAAATGGAAATGGTATAGAGTTATAAACTGTCATTTACCTCAGCAATTTTACTTGTTTATGGATTTGGTTGTTAAAGAATTCAGATGTATTGTTTTGCTCCTTCTCAGTTTCCACTTGTGAAAAATCAACAGTTTTATACATTTTGCAGCATGTAAAGAGAAATACATTACAGTGAGTCTGATGTCTTCATAAATGCAGTGTTTCCTCATCTCTTCCATTGTTATGTATTTTTCTGAAGCAAAAATAGCTCTATTTAACAAGGTAGAAGAATACATCTTTCCTATCACATTTAACATGTTAGCACTTGACAGTGGAATGTTAGGAATTGAAATAAGAATGGGAAAATTCACATTTGATGAGGACTTGGTGGCTATGTCAGTCCTATGTGCTCAAACACAGTCTCATTGTGATACAAGTTAAATTGCCTTAAATCCCAGGCAATGAATTTGTGCAGAGGGACATTATGCACCCTTATGACATTTGGGAAATAAAGACACACAGAAAAAAAAACATGTTTTTTTGTTTTCTCCAGCTGCACAGCAGAGAACTGAGCCTTTATTCTTCTCAAAAATATGGATGGGCTACCATGGCATCAAGCAAAGTGCAAAATTCCAGATATTACCTCTCCACCTGACATCACAAGGGTCACAAGCACAGGCATGAAAATCCACTGCTCATCATTCAATAACTATTATAAAACCATTTATCAAGAAGAGAGTAACAATTAGCTATCAAAAGGAGTAAGAAGAACTATCTCAGGCTCAGCTTCATGATCTTCCAGTACAAACACATTCTCACTTCTTTGAAAAAAAAAGCAAACTGTCCTCAAAATTGCTACAAAAGTGAAAACGAGAGAATTTATTTTGTTATTCTGAATTTCCTTTTAAACTTTAAATTGAGGTAGCCAATGAACCAAAAAAAAAAAAAAAATAAATTAAAAACCAGACATAATATGGCATAAAAAACCAAAAAAAGGATAAAAAAATCATTGTAAAAGGTTAAACAACTGAATGATCAATTATTTAAAGCTCACACTTAGAAAAGTATATCTACAATCCCATTATTTCTCTCAGGTTAGAAACTAAACTCTCCTGTGAAAATACAAGCATGCTTAGACCTAGTGAAATAGAAATAGGCAAACAATATTTTTTTTTACTTTTCAGTTATGAAAACACTAAATACATCCAAAGAGCTTAAATTGATGGCTTCATCAGCTTTCTCCTTGTGGAGAATTACCATTATGCACTGCTGGCTCTGATTTACTTTTCTTAGAGTACACTGAGCTCTAAAACTCCCTACTCCCTACAGAAAAAAAAAAAATGGTCACAACCAGAAATCCCACTTCCAAAAGTCATTCTGCTGTAGAAGAATTTGGAAATGCAAGGGATGCAAAATTGCCATGAGACCATCCCTTGCTCTATGTTCTCATGACACCTGCTGTTATTCCATTTGGGCTTTGTGCAACATCACATTGCTATTACATGATTAACTCACTCCAACTGCCACAGACAGTGCAGAGGACTTTTTTGTCCTCAGTTCACCACACTGAGAAACCTAATTGCTCTTCAAGCTTTTTTCCAAGCCTGTGCTCCTTCACCTCTCAAGCCCATTCATATTTTAAGTCAATTAAAAGACTCTATTCCAATCCTCTCAAATCCTTGCTTTGAGACCACACTAAATCTCACCTTGCCCTAGACAAATTGTCTTGCCCTGAATGCCAAAGATTTTTTAATTGAAATAGCAATTAATTAGCAACTGCCATACAGCAATCCATCAATTTATGATAGGAATTACTGCATTCAACCTCAGAAGCCTTTCAAGCACCCGAGTGGTTTTTGGGTGCAGCGGAATATCCTGGCGCGTGATGTTGTACTGATGGTGCTGATTTCCTTCAGGCAAACATCTAGGAGTTATTTGACATTTAGGCTGCTTCATTTCACAACCACATGGAAAGAAAGGACTGTAAACACATTTTTTTCCTGACACTGAAGACACACATGGTGCTCTCTCAGTGATACAATTTACATTTATGCTGCGAGCCATTTTTTTCCCAGCATTGATCCAGCACCAAAATATCTCTCGGGAGTTACTTCAGGATTGCAGGCTCCCCTTGCTAAATTAAAATCTTGCTAAGATGCCTCCTTACACTTTATATCCCATCTCTCACATGCCAAAACATGTCAGGCAGCCCCTGATAAATTAGTCTCAAAAAGATTTTCTGTTTCCAAAAAGAGGTAAAACACCCGAACACCGGACTCCAAATATTTTCCAAAGTTCAGGAGAGAAAGGAATGTGAAAAAGTGTGAGGGCTCCCAGTGAGGGACTGTTGTGAATGAGCAAGCAAGATCAAAACAATTGAGACATCTCCCCTAACCAGATGGGTTGAGAGAGATTGGGCATTCCCATCGTATTTTACCTGGATATTATGACCTAAAAATCTCCTTTCAACCAGATAAAACACTGCTTTTTTTTGAGAAGGAAAACTGCACTACAGAACTGCATTGATTAGGCTCTTCTTTTAAAAAAATATCCAAAAATATGAAGCAACAATTAAACATTGTTTTTACTGAACTGCTTATAGCCATTCAGAAGGCTGTTTCAGTTTTCCACATGAGGTACCTTCTAAACTTATTCTGGCTTAGGAGATCTATTAAGATTGTAGCCTGAGGCTTCAGATTTGTGCATTCCCTGGAGCTACATAAACCAAACAATATTAAAGAGAATCAAATTTCCACCCAAGAAAGCCATGTGCAGCCATTGCTAAATACTGACATTTTTGGTCATTCACACACAAACTGTATTAACCTGATAATGTCACTACATTGCCATTAAAATTTATGTTGTATAAATATGTGTTTGTGCTAATTGTGTACTCACAGTTATTCTGAAAGCCTCTGTACTCTATGTTAGGAACATAGATATAAATTATTCTATTTTAGCTCTCTGATCATTCACGACCCTCTCCACAGCACTTAAAAATTATACAGAAATATAAAAAAAGAATAACCACTCATTCTAGAAAAATAAATCTGTTTCTCAGGATGTGTAAGCTTAAGCTAGGTTTTACTGCTGGTTAAAATCAGAACAGTTTTGCATCCAGCATTCTGTGAAACTAACATATAGCTGAATGAAAGGCTGATTTTTTCCACTTTTCCTACTTTCACAAGAATTTCCCGTTGCTTAAAGATTGAAAATAAAATAATTTCAGGTTTTGAGTAAGGATCAATATGTTACAGTAAGTGATAATGAGATGAATCCCACTTGTGTAAGAACATATTACACATGAATGGATCTGCTCTCCTCATTCTGAGGACCACGTTTTTGAAAGTTACCAACTCAAGATGATTCAAAAAAGACACATCAAACTTCTCCATTGCCCTTCCTCCTGTCTCATACAAATTTATGCTTTAGGATAGATGTATAGGTGAAATTACCTGAAAATTCTTCTCAATTTCGGATCAAGGTATTGAGACACAGGGCAGTCTGGACTGACAGCTGTGCTCTTCTTGTTGGCCTGAGTCCATTTCTGGGCTATTTCAGATCATCTCCCCAGTTCTTCTGGTGGCATTACCACTTTATCCACATGAAGTGCTCTCCTTTAAAACCCAGCTGTTTGTTTTTTTCTCCTAGTGTTACATGAAAACCAAATAATGCATTAAATGAGAGGCTTAGGGTCCACTCTTCCTCTCTCTTATGCCTCAGAATGATCATTACCAGTTTCATTTCTGTGATGTAGTCAAAACCTGACAAAAAAACAAAAAAAAAAAAAGATTTTGATAAGGATGTATTAGTTGTAAGTGTAGCTTTCTCTCAGGGGATCTACACCTTAACTTTTTCAAAGCAGAACAACTTAAAATTCCCTCCACTACATTGAACTACTGCCTGTAAAATTCAGAAGGAAAGACCACTGAAAACTGAACAAACCCTGGAACTGAGGCAGTGATTTACTGAAGCTCTCAATGATAGTGAGAGGTTACTGCAAACAAATTTTACTGTAAACAAATGTTACTGTAAACAAAAAACAATACAGAAATTCAGTGAAACAACATAGCTGAAATTAGGATTATTAGGCGTCTGAAACGTATTTAATTGTGAATTCTTAATTTCAAGACCAGCCTAGGAAAACAATTATTCTTTTCTTAAACAGGAACACATTTATCTCCATCTGATTAAGTGGAAACGAAAAGTCTTAAGTATCCAGCATCAGGGTTTACATCTAATATTCCTGATGCTTTTCCTTGGGAGCATATTTTGCCTGCATCCCACAGTCAGTTGCCTTTGGAACAAGACAAAAAGAGTAAGATCTTCAATAGGGATACCAAGTCCTTATGTAGTCCTAACTTAAAGATGAGGGATTGTTACATTTATTCATAAAAGTTGTATTTTTTGTGTGAATCAACCGTTCAAATGTGTGAATGGTCACCAGGGTGACCAGCAAACCACAGCTGAAGTGCAAAGGGCTGTTTTATTTCCTGACCTCACTGAGAAGCCCAGGCAGCAGGAACATGCATGGACAGAGGCTCCATCAGGCTCAGCTCACCCCAGCAGGCTCCATCAGGCCCTGTGCACACACAGTTTATAGCAAGGCTGTGCTTTTATGATCTCTCCCTCTCCCAGGAGGAGGTTCAAGCCTGTCACACAGGATTCCTAATTCCCAAAAGCGGCAGAGGATGAACAACACCAGGCATAATAGGTGGAGCTTTCCCACACCTACATTCTTAGCATTCTGAGCTGCAAGGTCACTTTGAGCAAGAACTGTTCCCTCCTTGCAAATTCTTCTGGTTTTAACCCTTCCCTCCCAACATTTTTATCAGATCAGTTTTAGCTGAAGGATAAAATAATCCTTAGCTATTTTCAATGTGTATCAGTTACATGCTAAGTGATGATCAAGCATTGTGACTATTTTTTTTCTGATATTTAAACCTCTAATCATACTAGACTGGTGTTGTCTTAAAACTCCATGTCTGAGATATGAAGTGCTGACCATTTTTTGAATGAAGTTCATCATTTGCAGTCTCAGTAGCATCTTTGTCTTCCTTTCTTCCTGCATTCATTTGCACATGTATCAAGATATTTTGTTAATGATATATTAAATGTTTTCTCATGCTACCAAGACTACAAAAAACCCCAGGTCATGTTAAACATCTGACCTTTAAAGAGGAGACAATAAGAACATGCTACAGTATTTTATGGAAATATTGTTGCTATGAAGTGTTCAGTAAACTGGAAATGTCATAGTAAGGAAACAAGAAATGTTGGTTAGATTTATTTATGCAGTTTTTCTGACTTAAACCCACATTTTTTTTCCCAGTTAATTCTATGAATAAATGCTGTTAGCCATAAATATTTTCAGTCACACCAGTTTCATTCAGAACACCAGGTAACATAGTATTAAGATACACTGGGATAATATTAGGATATCACTTCTGAAATAATATTAGGGTCCAATTCTTTTCCCACAAGTCTGCACAGTGGAATCTTGTCCCCTTTGCTAATTCCAAACCTTTCATCTTTGGGTAGCCCTGAAATTATCTCCTTTCTGTTTGCCATTTTTGTCCGTTGTGCTGGCTTATCTTATGGAGACTTCCTTCTTTGCCAGTGTTTGAGACAATTTACTGTGCTCCTCTAAATCCTGACACAGTTTTAGTGCCTGTACATCCACACTTAACCCCACAATTCCCTTCCTCTTTAGGGATCATCTGCATTTCAGCCCTGCTCCTCTCTCCTGGTAACTCATTGCAAGAACATTTTTCCCAAAATATCTCACTCATTTATAAAGAGAGAGCTGGATCTAGAGGACTTTTCTTCTCATCCATGTCTCCACATGACAGCAGAGTACAAATACTCTAAATTTTTCATATTATTAATACTCTAATATTTTCCTATTATTTCATGTCCTATAATAACACCAAGGTTGTTATTACAGGACACGAAATAACACGATGTGGACACGCTGCTCTTTTTAAGGTAAAAAGGGACTTTTTAATTTTTGATTTCAGCATTTCTGGATTTCCCAAAGTGACAGTGGATTGGAGGGTGAAAGTGCCACCTCTCTAATGACACTGGACAAACCAACAGTCCATCAAATTTCAAATTTCTCCTCCTCCATAAAAGAAAGCAAAACAATAAGTTACTTACATCAACTGTGTGAGAAAGTTTGTTACAAGAACGTAAACATCAAAAAGCTTAGAAAAATCCTAAAAAAATCAAGACAACACAAGGCAGGTACCTCTGTAGAGCTGGGAATTGTTTCCCCATCCTTTTTCCCTGCTCACATCTGCATATGGATATGAACAGCAGCCAATGGTACTGCAAACCAAAGGGAATTAATGGTAGGGAACTTCTGTTACTGCCTTTCCTCACTCCTGCCTTGAGCCCCACTTCTGGAGCTCCCAGGGGATCAGAGCTCCTTGACCTAAGCTGTACCTGGGAGGAAGCTCTTGGGCAGATGGACCTCAAATTTGTAGTTTGACTTCATAAATGATGGAATTCAAATGAAAATTAAATTGACCAGTGTCCTTTACATCCCACAGCAGTGCACGAGCAGGGTACTGATATGCAGAATAAAATGGACACCCAGGGCCTCTGGCCACATTTATTTAGATTATGAATTATTGTAAGTTCAGGTTCTGGCTTGCAGCTGAGTAACAGAGTAATCTAAGTTTGACAGCCAGTACAATGAGAAAATTTTAGTGTGAAAGCTGCTCAAACAGAATGAAAAGAATTACTTATGATAATCAAAAATCTATATAATTTTCTATTCTCTTCTTGCCACTTCTTGCCTTATATTTCACAGAAAGATTGCAGTCTAGACTAATATTAGACAGAATATATATATATATTTTTGTTAAATTTTTCTTTTTCTCTCTCCTGTCAGGCTGCAGAGGAGAGTGAATGAGGGGCTTTGGTGGGTGCCAGAATATATTTATTTATTTATTTATTTATATTTATATATTTATATTTATATTTATATATTTATATATTATATTATATACATATAAAATCTTTAACAAAAAATGCGGGTTGACACTGACAAGACATAGATTATTATTTTGTTATAGGTTTTTACAGAAACTTGGGAAACATCACCTATACCTAATCAAAGCCACTTCCTAGGACAGCACAACAATGTGTTCACCATCACTAATATGAATTAAAGATTAGTATGACAGGATTTCTAAGACATCATTCCTATTTTATCGTGGTGTGCACCAAGGGATTAAGGCTTACAGCAAAATTCCAAGCAACAAACTATCAAATCAAGCAATGAAGAGGTCTAGAAAATTTGGCATTTTAGAGCACTTTAAAACATTTTAGTGCTAGAATTTGTACTGTCAATAAGGCAGGATAGCTGTCATTTTTACTGCTTCCATATTTTTGTGTTTGATACACTCTGACTTATCTCTTGGAGTCAGCTAACGGCTAAAAAATTTAACCCTTATACAAAAAGGCTTTACTGGGAAAAGACTTGGATATCCATCCATCTGAGCATAAACTTTTTGGGGGTTAAAAACCAATTTGATTTACATGACTATTTGAGTTAGACAAGTATTCATGTGGCTCTGCTGCCATATATAAATTCCAAATAGAAAATAAAGTCTTGAGAGAGAGAGAGAGAATGAATTCTTTTTGCTAGAGAAAAAAAAAAATGTTCTCATATTCTCCAACAGAAGAGTTCAGGGTTATTTTTCCCACAGTCCATGACTTCATTTCAAGAAAGCTGTGATGATTTAAAGGGTGCCATGTGTGAGCTAATCCATCTTACATATTTCTTTCTGCAGGTAAAAAAAAAACCCAAACCAAAACAAAAATACAGGGGGGAAAAAAGCCTGTAGCATAAGTACAGTCAGTTTACCGTGAGGATCTCAAGAGAAGAAGTCATAGGATAAAAAAAGTAATAAAACAATCAAAAATCAAAGTCTAAATTGATGGAAAACTTGAAAATTACAATGATCTAAACCTCATCATCAATACACTGATTATTTTATCTTAAATAATTTATCTATAGTTAAAATCCCCCCCACAACTCAGAAACACTCTGATCACTTTTTGAGGGCTGCAAAGTTTGACTAGTGCAAAAGCCTTTAGCACAGGTATTATCAGGCTTATTTGTGCCTTGAATTAGTATCCCCACTATTATTAGAAATTCATCTGATAGTGATCTTTGCAAACAAAGAAGAAGACACTCTTTATTTTGACCAAAGCAATCTTGCTGGTGGCTTACCCAAACTAGCTTTAATTTCTTTGATCTTAAAAGATTCCAGACACACAGAAATATAACCAATGCGTAAATTTAATCCTATAAAGCAAACCATTATCTGAGCTGTCCCATAGAACTCGTGACACACTTCAATTGCCACATATGCCAAAGCTGATTGAAATCCTGACTGTACTTGCCTTCAGAGAGACAGAGAAATCCTGACTCTTTCAACACAGAGAAACAAATGCTGGGTGCTTTTTTCCAAGCTAGTTTCATTTTAACAGCGAATTTCTAATCAATGTAATGTGATATAATCTCACTTCTTGCTCTGAAACAGAAAAACATGCAATATCTAGCAACCTCTTTGAAGGGCAAGTACAATTCATAATGAAAATTAATTTCATATTTCTATTTCCTGCCTCCCACAAATAACAAATACTTGTAGCACAAGGACAGATGTTTTAATATACTCTGTTATCAGATGGGAAAGACAAGCACAGTGCATGGAACAAAACACACCAGGACAAAGGACACGATGCATAATGCTGCATTCCCATTAGCATAACAAAAATGTGCAAATTATGTGGCTGCTGAGAAAATTTGGAACACTCCTGAAACAGCATCCAGAAGATATTTTAGAATATTATGAAACCTGATCTTCACTTTCTGATAGTAGAACAAGAAATCACTTACCTGTAAACAGTTGCCCTGAATCAAATCTCACTGAAGAGTATTGTAAGAAGGAAAATAAGGGGTAGCTTCCAAAACTGTCCTCCTTTAAAAGACATGTTGGAACTTAGTTCTGCTTTTTTTTTAAGTATGAAATTAGAGCCCTGGGAATTCTAAAATCCTAGCATTTGTCATTACAAAAAAGCAAATTAAAAAAAAAATAGCATGCTTTAAAATAACACAGTGGATAGGAGGAAACAAATATATTTTATTACACAAATAAGACTGTACTTCTTAATATTATAACTGATAAAAATTGTAAAGGTTTAGCAACTGTTTTGGAAGGCAAGTATAACAAACCCTCATAAGATGGGCATAAAGTTGCACTCATTACATTTATGTAAGACTAGGCCTTCATACACTATATTAAAATTCAATTTTGTAGTGAGGTATCACCTTACTACTGCAATTTGATAATTTGATGAGATTTTTTTTCCCCCCATCAGATTCCATTAGTGCATAGAGGATGCATGGATTTCTAAGGTACCACTGAAATGAGTTGAGGTAAAACTGGAGACAATCCAAAGTAAACCTGAAATTAATACAGAAGCTTGGTCAGACTTTGGCCTTGAAAATGATATTTTTTTTATATTTTTCTTAATGGAAAAAGCTCATCTAACTTTTGCTGTCTAGAAACTTAAGCACCTTCTTTCCATTTCTCTTTTTAGAGAAAAGAGTACCGCACAGAAGCAATTTCTCCCACCCTAAAATAAAGGTGTAAAGGTAAGAGCACTGTCTAGGAAAGAATCTGTCTCATGAGGTATTAACTAAATAAATTACATCACCTGTTACTTAGCCTAGACTCATCATTTCAAGGCAACTAAACTTTGTAAAGTCTAAATTAACTGACTCATCATGAGTGCATTATTTAGTCAATAAGTTTAAAAAGGAAAAAAAGTTCTTTGAAGATCATCCACTAAATTAATCCCTCATCAGAAATAAGACCAGATATTTCTCAGGTCTTATCTGTTTCATCTCCACTTAGTAAGGATGGACTTTCAGAGCCCTCTCAAAACATTGAAGACAACTTTCTTGATAGCAGTGATAACATTGAATATTTCAATAAAAATGCTGAGAATAGACACTTATTCTCCAATTTTTCTTCCACTTTTTATTCAAAGTTGAAATATAATCTAGGGTAGTTTTCAGTTTACACTCGCAATGTTCATGTTGCAGTGGCAAAGTTTAAAAGTATTATTTATGCCTTAAGAAATGCAGAGGAAATAATAAAACCAGCTCCAGATGACCTGACATCTTACATTTGTAAATAAAGCATCCTTTATGGTTTTCCATTCACATGTTAAAAATAGACTTAGACAAATCAAATACTTCCATCACAAATGAATAAAAACCTGGACAAAGCCTAATTTTCCAGAATACACAATAGGAGACAAAAGCACCATGTTGCTTGGGGGAGATGAGATACAAATAAACAAAAGAGCCAGGAGAAAAATATTGTGAGAAACAAACTGATACATAATTTGAGGTCTGTGTCTCTTGTTTTTTTTTTTTTTTTCTTAAAGAAAGCATTCATAGGAAATTAAAATATATTGTATAGAAAACAGTTTTTAACCCATAAAAACTGCATCTAACTTGCCTCTGAATTACAATTGCCTAGAAATACAGGTTCAAGAAAATGGTTAATGCTTTAATTTAAAACCTCTTCACTATGAAATTAACAAATACAATTTAATTGCAATTTCTTGCATGATTAATAGGCTAGATTTTCATTCTTAATGCCACCATGCAGTCTGTTAAATATGGACTTTTTGCTAAATTAATTTCCTGAGAGATCCAGCTGCTATTGCATGCAGATTGTGTTATCTAACACCTCATATTATTATTCCTAATTTGCATATCTATTTGATTAATGGTTTACTTTGCTTAATCTTATGCACTAGGAAGACACAAGCTGATCACCTCTATTCCTCAGATAGAACTGCCTGGACTGAGGAGCATGAGGATGTGATCCAGAATACAAAAATGTGCTGAGGTAAAGTTGAGTGTATTATAAAACCTCAGCTACCACTGAAAGCTGTCCTGCTTTTAATTTCAATTGGGAAATAAAAGCCACGGGCAGAAAATCAAGCAGAGGCACACAGAGCTGTTTGGATTGCAGAGTGATAAAGTATTTTGGGGATTTAATGATGAGCTTTTTTTAATCTGGATATTTATGTTTAAAGGTGTTGTCATTATGAGTGACACACATTGTCTGGCAGTCTTTTCTTCAAGACTGGATCCTTACAGGGGCAAAAATTACTGGATGCTGAAGGCATCACCCTACATAAATCTTAATCCAGGGAAAGCAATGATTTTTGCCATGAAACCAGCTGTGAAAAGGAGGAAATGCCCAAGATACTGGGGGTTTCTCAGAAGGCAGGGAGGGCAGACACGCTGATGGGATATTCCAATCCCTGCTAACAAAGAACAGGGGCTTAAAACCACCAACCCCCCGATGGATTCTCTCTGGAGATGGGTCACGGACGTATTTTCTGAAAAATCCTTTTGCCAGGATCTTTTCTCCTGAGAAGCTGGGAAGCTTCAGCTTCTCCATGTTTTGCTGCTTTGGAATGGGATTTGGAGAATTGTTTACCCAGCATGTGAAATTGTTTTTGCTTGATGACCAACGGCAGCCACCTGTGTCGAGGCTGTGAGCAGTGACAAGATTTTATTATCTTCCATTCCATTCCTTTCCTTTCCTTTCAAGCCCTCTGATGAAATCCTTTTCTTCTATTCTTTAGTATACTTTTAATATATCATTTTCTTTTAATATATCATAAAATAACAAATCAGCCTTCTGAAACATGGAGTCAAGATTCTCATCTCTTCCCATGTCAGGATTGCCTGCAAATTCCACATTTCCACCCCGAGTGAGGGACATTGCCACACTGATCCCTCAGCATGGGGAGGAACTCGTGACCACGTGGGACAGCCCAGAGTTGTCAACACACAACCACCCCCATGCATGCCTTGGGAGCTTCAGACAATTCTAAATTTATTTACAGCCCAGCATTGTTAATGCCTCTACTGAACTCCCTCAATTTGCTGTCACAGAGTTTGCTGAGAGTAATCCCCCAAAACCACACACACTGCTCTCCACCTTCTCAACCTTCTCCATCCTCTCAGTGTTTGGTGATGAGAGATGCAGAGTGACAGCTGATCAGGACATTTATTTGAGTTTTCCTCACAGATGGACAGGAGGGTTATACCTTTCACTGCTGGAGAAGTCTCTGTCATAGAAGCCACTGGAACCTCATAAAAGAGCAGGATATTGCTATAGAGGGGAAAAAAAAAAAACCATACCTGGAAAAGAGAGACAAAAGCTGAAATTTCAACGGAGCTGCCCTGTTCATGTTCAGTTTTTCCTCCTGTCTTTACTGATTCAACCTGCGAAAGAAAGACTGCTAAAAAATCTGTACAGATGTTCATTTTTGTTCTTCTAAATATTTTAGATGAGTGAGCATTTCAGGTCAATTTTAAAGTATATACATTTTCATTTATATTTTTAAAGCGTGCATGTGTATATGGTCTTTCTCATTTTAGTGTAGTGTATTTTAATTTAAATTATTTACAGACAGTTTTTCAGCTCTATGAAATATTTGAAAACCCACATTTTTATAGAAAAGATTTCAAGTATTTATCTTTTTTTTCGTAAAATATTCTTCAATATCTCCTCATTAAATGACTACCTTAGTGATTTAAGACACTGAAAAAGCATTTTCTATCAAAATGTCAAATAATATGAACAGAGACTAGTAACAAACAGTGCTAATCCATCTTTACACACTTCAATATACTGGATACTATCTAAACAATACTCATTTAATTGCACCTTTCATTTACTCAAGGCTTTTGCCCATAAACTTACACAGCTTCCAACTTTTATTACTGCCAGACACATGCAAGCAGCTGCTCCAGATCATCTAGGTCGAGACTATTTCCAGTTTTCCTGCAAACATCTAAAAACAAGCTCTGTGTTTAACTGTATGAGCTGGAATCTCATTTAATTGACTGAATTAAGCAACTCTTTTGTTATTTCTGTGAAAAATCATTTTTCTGGTCACCATTTTTCAGAGAGCCTGGTCCAGGACAAATACACATCACCATAGCTTGTGGTGGAAAGAGAAAGGCATCCAATAGAAGAAGAAAAGTTCCATTCATTTGCAGTGAAAACTACAGTTGGATGCTTCATTGTACAGATAACATATACATGAATATGTATATATATATGCACACACACACTCATTTTTACTTTTATATTTTGCTTGAAGAACTTGAGAATTGCAGTCACTTGCAAAGAGAACCAGAAGGTCAAGAATGCATAGAATGATGTGAGCTGTAGAGTAGAATTTGTAAAATCACTATTCACAATCTTCAATAGAAATTTCTTTTCTCTCAAAAGGCATTAAAAAAAAGTTAAATAAATATATCCACGGTTTTAGAAATATTTGCTGTTTCAGACAATTCAATAGAAAAGGGCTGTACTCTATTATTACTTTTTCCTCCATTGGGGAAACCACACACAAATATTTTTTTCCTTGCTACTATATTTCATACAAAAAGCAATAATAGATATTTTAAAATTTGGTAGGTGTTAAGGTAGGGAATCTAATTCTAAAAGTAACTATAAGATTTCTTGAGCCTCAGACAGACACTGCACTGTAACTATACACTTAGTTTCAGTTCACTCCCTTCTGCACTGAAATTTTTTAATTGGTTCTTCTCTGTGACTTGATCAAGCAGATCAAGTTTTCTTTCCATCATTTTTCTTTCCGTGATTTTTCTTTCCATGATTTTCTAAAAAAAAATAATGAAATAACTATTATGGACTACAGTTCTTCATGATAACTAACAGCCTAAAGTCCATGCCAAGAATAGCTTACAAAGGCCAAAAGTAGCCTTGACAATGCAAAATCTCGCGTACTTTTGACATTGGAAGGGTGTGCTGTGGATCAGAGGTGTCAGAATAAAAGAACTAGACAGTGTTAGAAGTGAAGCTCTAAAACTCCTCAAGATCCTGCCATTGTGGGCCTGATTCCAGACCACAGTGTGCTTTTTAAATCAGAGTGAACATTTACTATCTTAAAATGTTTTTCCCTGGCTATAAGCCATGACTGCCTTCTTCTTGAAGCAAGAATTCCTCACTTCCACTCTCCACCTGGTGACCTGAGGTACTGTAGAATAACAACCTAGACACAGCCACAGGGGCCTCAGGCTCCTCCCTATCATGGCTACAGCAAAAAAAGGAAAAATTTACTCTTTCCTGGCTGACAACTAGGAGACTCACATTGATAGTTATCATAAACGCAGGGTCTGGAAATGGTAAAGACTGGATCAATTAGAGAAATGGGTTTGCTAGGAAAAAAAAAACAAGTTTCCTCGAGACTCGAGTCTTTCAAGCATATCTCACATGTATGAAGTAAGGTATCTCCGCTCAAGACGGAAATTCTTGAAAATTTATTTGAAATACAATTTCAATCCAAAGAAGTGAACTAAAGACCTGAAGTTCCCAGCTCCTCGGAGCCCCAGGGGAGCATCTGCGCACACGAACAAGTATTGAAAAGATCCAGCAGTGAAATGTGCCAAGAGCCACGCTCCAACAAAGGGCTGCTCCCATGAGGATACTGCCCTTGAAGTTTCAGGAGACTGACCAGACCCCCAGACACAGGCAGAGATGCAAAGCCTGGGCCCTTTTCAGGCTGACTGATCAATCACAGTCCTGTGCAGGAAAGAACCAGCCGAAGAGCAGCTTGTAAAGAAAAGAAACTCCCTTAGACCTTTGAGGTGAAAATGACCTTGCTGCCTTTATTCGCCCCTTCTCAGTGTTTGCTTTTCCTGCAATCACTGGAACCTTGCAGCATCTGATTTACTCTGTTGCTTAACAGATGGGCTCTGCTGGCAACTTTCATGGTCTGTGTGCCATTCTTGCTTCTTGTGCCAAAAAAAAGGCAATTCTCTTCTCACCTTGCATAGCGCTTTTAATTTGTCTTCCAGGTTTCTCAATTGCTGCTATTACATAAATAAAATACAACTCTGAAGTTGTATTAAAAATATTTTGATGATCCAAAAGAACAATTAGCTTTCAAACACAAGCATCAAAGAAAGAAAATGCTTCTTTTTTTTTCCTTCTTACTGGATCACTGAAATTTAGAAGAAGGAGGAAAAAATTGTTGTCCTTACCCCTCAAAGTGGGTGCCTAAAGTAGTGCAGCTTAAAGGCACTGCAATAATTGAGTTGGGAGAATTAATTAAGATGCCTCAGATTCTGCCCTGCCCATGTAAAATGGATGCCAGGTTCGACTGACTGTTTACTGCAGTTGCTCCTTGTTAAGGTAATAAAGCACATATTGCAATTAAATAACATATCCAGTGCACTACAAAATGGAAAAAAAAACCAAAAAACTTTAGTTCTTCTTCAGTCTAGTCTCAAACTAGACTCCAGCCTTAGGTTTCTAAACAAATTTAAGAAAATCACATCCCTCATTAGAAGTATTCTTATTATATCCTGAAAGGCTTATCATACACATTTAAACACAAACTGTTATATTGTTTCAGTAGAATTTATACAATTGGTGAAAATATTAATCTAGATTTAGAAATGTATATTACAATATTTGCCAGCATTTTGCTTTTGACTAGCTAGTTCTGATATTTAGCTAAATTCCTGGTGAGCATCTCTAATCTCCCCAGACAAAATTACAGGGAAATCAAGAGCAGATCAAATCCATCTGCTTTACATGTCTTAAGGTCAAACATCTGCCTGGATGGGATGCAAAATCTGTTGGAAGATTGTGGCTTGTTTCTCATGAATTTGGTTTGAGGTTTTTTTTTTGGTTTATTTCCTCCCCTTCCTCAGATGCTTGAGATATATTTCACTTAAAGCTACTAAAATGAAATTTAAAGGATGCATCTCACAGACATTAAGCAAGCTGCATTTTGACTCAATTTTCTTAAGGCTCAGTAAGTGCAAAAACCCATTGGAAGTACAAGGACTCTTCTCTAAATTAAAGGACACAGAAGTGTACAAAACTTCTCATTTTCAATAAACAGAAGACCCTTATAGAGTGTCCTGTGGTCATTGAAGGTTATAGTAAAGAAGCAAAAGGTCTTTTTTTTTTTTTTTTTTTTTATTCAGCCTTCAGTTATGAATAACCTGGTATGGCACACACAAGAAGGGAACAGATGGATGAGTTACAGCTAGATCTTAATAATAGCAGACATCATCTGTGCCACAGCCTTTGGGAAAAAGTGCTTGTTGTCATTGTCTCTGGATTTTCTGTTACAATTAAGGGGGTTTTTTAAGCATATGTGAAAAGAGAACCACGAGTGTTAGTGGATGTTTGGGCTGTTTTGCTTGTTTTTCACAAGAAAATGGTAAAGCAAACTCAACATCAACGCACATTTGGCCTTGTTCCGGACATCACACACCTAAAAACTCTAAAAGGAAATAAGGTGAATGGTATAAAAGAGAAGCAAATTAAAAAGAATATCTACTGAGAGCAGTCTTTTAGCAGTGGTGAGCAGAGGAGCTCCTAAGTTTGCCTCCTCCTTTGAGCACCCTTGCCTGGCTCTGTGCAAGGGATGACTTCACCGTCACTCAGGATAACCAAACACTCGATCTCTTCCTCAGCCCCAGTCACATCAACTTAACTTCACAGGGAAGGCAGGAGTTGTTAAGCACTTCAGACAGCTATGAAAATGTCCTTTGTTTCATGGTCAAAATGGCACGATATTTTCAGCTGGAATTTGCACAAAAATTAACGAGGAGGTCAGACTTTACAAAGCGCTCCCGTTCGTTTCCGCTTTTCTGAAATACGCAAACTTTTTAAAACAAATCAGGTTTTAACAAGACTATAAAACAGCCTTACTGCGAAAATATAGAAAAACATAGTATGTTTAGTCAGAATTATGACTGTTTGACTATTTTAGCAGTAGTTTTCCTCTGCATTGAAACAGATCTTATCTAAAAGAACGTAACTACAGAAAAACGGGTCAAATGAGGTAAGGAAAAGAGTAAGATTATGAAGAAACTTTACAGAATATGTGTATAGTGAAGCAATTGAAATCTTGAAAGAATATATTCACCATTATATATGAAAGTGTGGAAAAATATTCAAATCTTTGTCTAGAAAAAAAAAAATTAAAAAAAATTAAATAGTGAAATTAGGCTATTGAATTCACAATTCACAATGCTTCTTTCTAATGAATCCTGTTTGACTGGGCAGCTGAAGGGTGTTTTCCTGCTGCTGATGAACTTGCTAGGAAAAATACCATATTGTTACGTACACTTTTTGCAACCTATATTTTTGCTTTCATTTTGTGCTTCTTGCCCTTCTTGGGAAAGAGCAGAATGAGATGAGTTGGCAAAGTAGCTTGGAGGATTATGACAGGACAGGAAAGGAGAAGGAATAGGTATCTTACACCTATTTTTGGTTTGTGCCGATGCCAGTCACTGCATCATCTCAGTGTGAACTGCTGCTTCTGTTATTATAAAGTCTTTTTCTTGAAAGTGATATAGAAATTATAATTAAATGGGATTTTTCCCTCACATTGAGCATAAATATAAACATCTGCAAAATAAGCAGATGAAAAACATAATGAAGCCTTTTCAGGCTTTATCCCTCAATACTGCTATTCCTATTCATAATTTAGCTTCTTGGTTTTATTTCACTGCTTTTCTGAAGAGACTATTGACTCAATTGATTCTATTGGCTATTTCATGTCAGCCTGTATTTAGATGATACGAGATGGGTATGTCAGAGTTAATTTCATTTTCCGCACATTTACTTCGTGGCTTAGCAGTAGCAAGGGAAAAGAACAGACATCGCTACAAAAAAAAAAGAATCATTCTCATCTTGGGCTTCAATTTCTTCCCTTGAAAAATGAGATTTTTTTCATGGAAATACATTACTTCTACCTTTGTGAACTTTCCTTTTAGTCTTACTTCTGTCTATTAAAGATGCTTAATGTTTTTAAAATATTTCTGATGTGATTTCATTAATACCATTTTTATTTCTGAAAAAAATGCAAAAATTAGTGAGTCAAGCAATAAAATCAGATGTTTATATTTTTTCTTTTTAGTTTATGCATTTACCTAACACAAATTTAAGTGCTGTATAATTCAACATGGGAATCACATAGAACTCCACCAAAGAAAGAGACTAATTTTTTTTTTTTTAGTACACCAATATTTGTTTCCACAAGGAATTATTTTCCTCCTCTTTCCTCTGCTGTTCCTCATCCTCCCCAAACGTGAATAAGGCCAAGAAATGAACATAGGAAGTAAGAATATTAGACAGCACTGAGATTGCAGATTGATCATAGCATTGCACATGACTTAAGAAAAGTGTCTTTCTTAAGTGACTTAAGAAATTTCTTTTTTTTTCATTTTTCTAAGAAGAAAAATCCACTATAAAACCTGAAAATATACTGATATTGAGTTTTCTACATTGTTGAAAAGATTTATCAAAAATTTTCATAAGCAGCACTATGTTGCTATTAGACAAATGTAAATTTGAGTGAATCAGGCAGACAGCTGTACAAAGAATTGCTGGTCTTCTGGCGAATGCTTTATGACAAATACTGACTAATCAGGTCAATTTTTAACAACTGCCATGATTTTATTCAAAGCAGAAATGCTTAGAAATCCAAAGAAAAAGAAAAAAATAAAATCAGGGATCCAAAGTACGGTGATGCACTGTCTGTAGCAAGATGAAGAAAAGCAGCAGATGTTACAAGAAACTGTGACAAACTGCTTCTGGTCCAGGTTAACTCATACAGAAATAGTTCAAGATCTACTAAAATACTTTTTTTTATTTTAGTCCCCTGCCCTTTATGAAGCCCAGCCACTTTCAGCAGTAGGATGAAATAGTGTGGACAGCATGAAGACACTTAGATGTCTCATAAAAGCCTCCAAATGGAGAGAGTGCAGCTCTTTTGCTAAAAATTATTATTATTACTTTCAGAGAGAAGCTCTTATGCTCTGATGTTCTTGAAATTGAAATTGTTGAGGGAGAAATGTTTAAATTTTGACTTTGACTAAAAGAATGTAGATATACCAAATAATTCCATTTTTTAAAAATAATTTCCCTTAGTATATTAGTATTATAAATGGATATCTAACCTGATTTTAATATCTTTCAATTTCAGGTAGAAAATATTGACATTTTTAGTATATTTCATGTTCAGTTTAATATTGTATTTGGTAAGCATCTAATTTACTCATTTTTTTAATAACTTTGTGAAAATAACCATCTCACTTTGTCCCAAGTCCGGTTTGAACATTTGTGACTAAATAAAATGAAAGGGATAAAAAAAAATTCTTTAAATGAAACAGTAAGTCTGGTGTGTAAAATTAAACTCAGACATACATGGAAAAAATATCCATTTCTTTTCATCATGTAAAAAAAAAAAACATGGTTTGTATAGTAAAGTTTTTAAAGCAAGGAAGTTTAAAACTACAAACAGTTGTTTATAAATAAACAGTGGTCAAAAAAAGTTCCCTGATCTCTGTGATTTCAAACCAAACGTTTGGCTTGATCATGATTCAGTCATACAAGGAAAAAGATCCTAAGACAATTATGGAAAGGAAACTGAGAACACAACCATGAGCAGTTGACTTGGATCTTGGGAAACTGTAAATATGATCAAGTAGATAATTATAGCTATAGTGAATATGACATGAATGATGAACAGAGGGACAAGGAAAAGGACTCAGAGCTGAAAGACCTCATCAGACATGGTCCTGTATTTTTAAAATGCAGACTAACTCTGTTAAGAAAAAACAGGTTATAAGCAGTTTGAAATATCACTCTCAACATTTCATTTTTATAGAACAAAAAATGAATATAAATAAGATTACTAAGAGCAATTGAAGAGAGGCTATGGAGAGTAAAAAAAAACTCCATCACTTTCTATTTACCCTGGGTGTCCTCACCATGTAATATAGTACACTGGACACAATTCTAATAAAAATTCATTTCAAGATAACCACAGGCACTTTTTAGCTATCTTGCTTGCGACATCAGTCTGGTTATAGGAGACTCACCCATGTTTTACCTCAAATCACCTGCTAATTTGGGCCCAGAAAGAATATAAATTGTATAATTATTCCCCTTATGTCTCACACAGTGACTAGAATCCACAGCCTAATGGAGAACAATGGCAATAGTTTCCATGCTTGAAATGTTGTTTTCTTCACCTGAAAATAGCAATTTAAGCGTAAGCAGTAGGAAGGTGAGTAAGGTCAATGACCAGTAACAGAAATTTTGTCACAACAGATATCTTTTTATTAAGAAACTTTTAAAGTCAAACAAGGCAACTCCTAAATCTTTGCTGTTGTTGATAAATAGTGTTAATCACATTTATTCTGTTTCAAGTGTCTGTCATGGGCGCTCAGTGCAGGACAAGAACTCTTTGGTGCTCTTTTAAACATAAAGAAATGAATATATAAATAGAACCAGCAACCCATCCTCTAGAAAAGCTGTCATTAAATTTTCACGAGTTTTCCTTCGGATGCACAAACCTGGTGCACCCTTGTATATTCCTGCCTTAATCCAAGTTGGTGTGGCTAATTAAAATCCTTTACCATCCATTTTAAGGCAAAAACCCCTATAAAAAATGTCTTTTAAGACATTGTCACCATACAGTACTGCCTGTGATTTCAAACACTTGACACAATTCAATTAAGAAGGAATAGTATTACATCATATTCTTTATACCATTGTAGTCTGAAACTGATGCGGCATTTTCTTAGAATTTAATTTTAATGGTAAGAATTCTGTCCCTGCTGATTGGACCAGTTTTATGATGTGTCTGACCCGTGACTTGGGCATAGATAACTTACAGACACTGAGCAGACTTAACAATGACTAAACTCTGCCTTCCCAGTGTTAAAACACACAAAGACATTAAATAATTCAGATACCTCTGTAATAAACAATAAGGTAGATTTCACATCTGTTCAGCCAAAGCCAGGGGAAACGAAACATCATCATGATTCTGACAGTTTGGGGTTTCTATATTTCATTGCAATTAAAAAACCTGCTAGGAACCCAAATATGGCTCACCTCAGAGTCTGTTTTCTGCAAGTTTGTAGTGAGGACAAGCTAATTCCCATTACCAGCTGAATCTCAAGTCTCATCAAAGGTACTGAAGTGAAAGAGATGCTTAACTGAACTTGGGTTTTGATGAAGTAACTTACTGCTTACGGGCATTTTACCAGATCAAAGGATTTAAATTTGTCTGATTAAGATCATATTTTCACAAAACCACACCTTTGTGCAAAGTTAACTTTCAAAATCATGCTTCTTTCTCGACACAGTTATTCCTTGGAAACAAACAAACAAAAAAAATTAATTGCACACTTTCATCCTAAACATTCAACTCCATCTGTATTTGGTATTTAGATTGCACACACTCACAAATAATGTTTAACTCAGTAATGACTAGGTTAAAAATACATTCATAAGAAGGCAAAATAAAACGTGAAACCCCCTATTTGATAGCATAGATTATCAGAATCTTCCTGGAACTTAGGGATTTAATAGCCAAGAAGCATTAAATAAGAAGAGGTCTCTTATTAACTAGATCACACTTACTTATTTTATTAAAAATTTGTATTGACAGAGTTACTAATCTGTTCTTATTATCTGAAATAATTGCACTTAAATTTGATGAATCTGAGAGCCATTTGTTTTGATTACTCTAATCCTGAAATTTGCTGATAAATTCCTTGCTGACAAAGAATCGTGACTTTTTCCCTGTATTTTTGTTTGCCTAGCAATGTACTGTAAAATTTTGTCATTTTTTCATAGAAATTGATCTTTTAAAATATGTTTTGTATTTTTGTCTTCTCCTATAGGAGCACTGTTAATTGTTCCTATTCTTGCATCCCTCCAGTCACAATTCTGTGAAATGTTTATGGTGCAGAGGTGATACAAAAGGCATCAGAGATGTGTGGGGTAGTGGCAAATCTTCAGCCAGCAGGAAGTTTTACAGGTCTGTGAAAGCAATGTGGGACACAATGGAATAAGAGTGGTGAGTGTGTGTTCCTTCAAGGCTGTTTGAAATTCTGGGGTGTGTTTCAGAGCACCCTGGAAAATGTCAGACTTCAGACAGTGTAAACCATCATAGGTGCAGTGAAGTCCAATGGAGGTCACAGCATCATCATTTTAATCTTGGTATTTTGTAGTCTGGCATGCTACTGTAGCCCCAAACAATCTTCATATGTAATTTAACACTTTAAAGTGCCCCTTTCCCCCTGCATCCTGACTGACAAAAAACAACTTTGTTGATTTATGCTCTTTTGTACACTGGAATTATCCCCTTTTCTGCTGGGTAGATAAAAATATGTCCATTTTTTATGCAGCAACACTAGGCTGTTGTCTCAATTTTATTTCTGTAATAATACTTTTTTTTCTTCTTTCTTTTTGGACTGTGAGCAGACATGTCCACTCTGACTCAGTATCTTGCTTGCTAATGAACTGTGACAAGTTATAATAAATTCCTCTGCTATCAGATTCTACTCTGGACCTTAATGGCAGTTCCTTATCAACAGCTCCAATTACCAGTGCATCTCTAATTATTATTTCTACGCTTGCCCACATTAAACAACACTTATCCAGTTGTCACAACATCCTAAGGAAAATCTTTATTGATCATTCCCTTTTCAGATACATAATCTTCTCAGGTTTGTTTTCACAGCTGAGCATAATCAATGTGATCACCTACTGTCTGTCTGTCTGCTACTGTCCCTGTTCCCTTTGCAAGCTACAACAAACTGCAAACCCAAAGAAAATTTTCAGAAACCATTATGCATCAGCTACAACTGAGGTTTTGCTGCTAAGGAAGTTTTCCTTTTCTTTTAGGGACTAAGGCAATCATTAGTGCAAAAAGTGTAATGGCTTTCAGATTTATTTTTTTTTCCCACTCTTTTCCTTATCATAACCCATCACTCATATCTGATGTTTAAATTGAGCCTACAAACCTACTCAATCTGTAGTTCCAAATAGATGTGTTAGCCTCAGGGGCTGAGTCAATACAAAACCAGAAAAGTATTCCTTAGAGGACATATCCATTCTGGTAACAAAGGTTTTAGATGTGAATATCTCCTTCTAGGAAAAGCTAGAGGGATAATCAATTTTTACTAAAAGAAAAAATCCTCAGAGTCCACAGTGCCAGAAAGAAATCCCATCAACTGATGCAACTGCACTGCCGATGAAAATTTTCATTAATGGCAAAACATTCTATGTCCATCAGAGCTAGGGGAGGGCAAATGCCCTTGCCACAAATGAGATCCCTCTCAGCTGAACCTGAGCAGCTCTAACAAGACACTCAGAGTGCTTTACAAGCAGAACACCACTGCAGCAGGAAGGCAACATCATCTACCACTGTAAATGGTGTCATTCCTTTCTTTTATCTCCTTCAACAAGTGCCCGTGTGCTCAATCCAAAATGCATAAGCACATCCTGGGTAGCCACCAATGGCATTTTCCCTAATCTAGAACATTTCTTCAAATTTTCCCCTTTGCAGAGCTTCTACGTACAATTGAAACTGCTTTTTTTTCCTGCATACTACCCAACATAAACAGCCATCAACCTCTCAGATGAGAGATGGTGCTCCTAACACCTCTGCTTCAGTAAGAGCTAGTAATTATAAAATTTTAGTTTTGCTGCTGAGGTGTTTTTTTCTCTGTCTGGCTGCACAGGTCTGTGGCCCATTAGTAGTAATAATGCTAAATAAAGCCTGTATGACATGAATTACTCAGCCACTTCAGATAAAATCGTGGATAGCATGAGAGTTTGATGGTCAAAATGTGAGGACTTCAAAATTTCTTTTTCATTTTTTTCACAAAGCCTAGAATACTTCACTCAAACATTATTCAGGAGGAGAATTTAGGCATTTAAGTACTGTCCAGGACTTCTGAAACAGAATGTCTATTAGCTATCCAACACCATGGGTGCCTTGGGTTTCACAGTGAAATTACCATGGTGTTGCTCAAAACACAAAGCTCTTGAGTGTCCTGAGAAATTGGCAGCATTGTATTCCATACAATCATATGAAGATGTGTACTGTTAACAAGATATATCTATTTGAATGAATAGTTCAATGATAACTTCATCTTTATGAAGCTAAAAGATGTTTTGCATTTTTCCTTTCTAGATTATTTATTTATTATATTTTTATTATACAATATATTTTATATTTATATTCATTTTTTTCTTTATATTTATTCATAAGATCCCCTTTTGCTTTCTCAGTTTTAGCAAAGAACTGTGATTAACTGTAAACTGATTGCTTAAAGTAATTAATCATTTTCCATTATGAAATTTTCTGGGTAAATTAAGGATCTTATAATTGAAGGGTTTTCTCTTGTGTAATGGAATAAACAGAGAGCCTTGACTGAGAAATAGATGTATTGCCAAGACACCTAGAGGTGTTTCTTTATTATTCTTTTACTAAACTAAATACCTGGCTGGCTGGAGTGCAAGAGAACATTGGTTTTAACAAATATAAATATATTGATATCTTCTTAAGAGCACTAATTTGCTAAAAAATAAAATGTTTAGCTAATTTTTTTTTAATTAATCCACTTACAACATTTACTCTTGTGGTCAGAGTTTCCATTCAGCAGACATGAAGTATAAAGTGCTATTTCCTCACAAGTTTCTTAGCAAACCAAGGCTGCTATTGCAGTGTGTTGCTCAGGGTTACACCAATTTGGTCTTTTAACCAGAAGAAATCCCATTTTATTTTTCTATAACCAGGAAGGACAGTAGAAAACCCAAGACATAGAAAGAGATAGAATGTATGTGTGCACACATGTGTTTTTACCCATGCTGACAAAAATATAAATATTGAGACTGATAAAATGAATGGGAGAACAAAACTTGTCTGTTCCTTGAGGTCATGAGTAAAGAGCATTCCTAGTGATAAACAGGAGTGATCAACATTAGATACTGAAAAGTATGGAAATGTATAAGAAGATTTTGAAAATAATAAGAAGAAATCAGAAGAAGTTAAGTATTAAGAGCTTGACAGGGGTAGAGTTGCAATAATGAACTGTTTGCACTGATGTTTGAGACTGATTCTGTCTTACCATAAGTGAAAAAAAAAAAAAACTCATTATTTTATATTTACTACTTGGAGGATGGACTGCTGCTCTGAGAATTTCCTCAGAGTGCACGCTCTGTTTAGCTTTTATTTACAGCATCATCAGAAAATCAATACCATGGTAGTAAAATATTTTGCCTACCAGTTCATCAGAAAAACTTCAAATTAATATAGTATTAGTGACTTAGATTTTGAAGCCAAATCCATGCCAAGCTACACTACAGATAACATAGGTGTGTTGGTTTGGCACAGCCTGGTTTTTGGTAGCAGGGGGTCACAGAGGTGGCTCCTGTGGAAAGCTCCTGGAAGTTTCCACCATGTCCTTCATGGCTCTGAGGATGGACATGCTGCTGGCCAAGGCTGGGCCAAGGAGGGAGGTTTAAAACCTTTGTGATGACATATTTTAGAAGGAAATCGAAACAAATGTCATGGGTTTTAATTCCAGCCAAAGAGGAGGAGGTGAGACCATGTGAGGGAAACACCATGGAGACACCAAGGCCAGGG
>WBNP01000602.1:505633-558752 GCA_013401095.1 Passerina amoena
GGGAGGACTGTGTGCCTCTGGAAGGGATTCACATTTCAGCAGTGTTGGTAGGACAGCTGCTCGTGAGATTAGAACCATTCTGGAGAAGTTCACGAAGAACTGTCTCCCCTGGGAGGGACCATTTGGTCTCACAGGGAAAGGACTCCTCTCCCAGAGCAGCCGAAGAAAATCTCAGTGCTGAACTGACCAAAATCCCCATTCCCTGTCTCCCTGCACTGTCAGTGGGAAGGAGGGAGGGGCTGGAGAGGAGAAGGTGTTTAAAGGGCTTGTTTTATTTCTCAGTGTCTTCCTCTGATTCTGTTAGTAATAAATTTCACTTTGCAACTAAAGTTGAACCTGTTTTGCCCTTGAAATATTTCTCCCAGTCTTTATCTCACCCTTGAAGTGTTTGTTAACTTTTTTCCCTTTTCCCAGCTGTGGCAGGGAAGGGTGAGGGAGTGACTCTGGTGGGTGCCTGGCGTTGGACCAGGTTAAAAGGACTCTAGAAATTCCCAGTGAACTCTGAGATATCTCTACAAACAGGGCATTCCCAAGAAGGCACAAATATCTGTGTCCTTGATCTCTCTGAGTTTCTACTGCTCTGACTTAAGCCTGGGTTATCCAGCGTCCAAGAGGGGAAAGAAATGCAGTAATAAATTTCTGCAGAGGGTACCATAATCAGGCATTAGGAATAGTGTGTGCAGAAGGAGCAGGGAAGTGTCCTTTCCCTGGACATGGCACTAGTTAGGCTGAATCTCAAGTGCTGTGCCCAGTTCTGGGCTCCTCAATTTAGGAAGGATGTTGAGATGCTGGATCATGGCCAGAGAAGGACAACAAGGCTGGGCAAGGATCTGGAACACAAGTCCTGTGAGGAGAGCTGAGGGATCTGTGGGTGTTTATCCTGGAGAAGAGAAGGCTTAGGGGAGACCTTATCACTCTATAAAACCCTGAAAGGAGGGTGTAGCCAGGTCAGGATCTGTTTCTGCTCCCAGGCAGCCAGGATGAGAGGACACAGACTTAAACTGCAGCAGGGGAGGTTTAGAAATTCTTAAGAAGAATTTCTTCACAGAAAGAGTGATGGGGCATTGAAATGGATTGAGGTGGTAGAGTTGGCATTGCTGGAGGTGTTTAAGACTGGATGTGACACTCAGTGCCGTGGTTTGGTTGACAAGGTGATGTTGGGTCACAGGTTGAACTTGATGATCCCATAAGTCTTTTCCAACCTAGTTGATTCTGTGATTCTGTAATCCATTCCTTTATCTACAAGGAATTCCTTTATTCAGACAGTTTGCATGCCCACTGAATACGTAATGTAGTATTTTCTGTTGGAAACATTATGACTAAAAAACAGCTTCATCAGAATGAAGGTAATTTCCAAGGCTAAGTAATAACAGAGCTGGATAAAGCAGTCAAATTAAACCAAGAACTAATTAAAACCCTTGTCATAACCTCATTTGCATTTCATGAAATTATTAAACAATTTAGAAAATTAATTTTTGTTATTCACAGTCTATGGCACTTCCTTGGCCAGGGCTAAATGCAGAAACATCAGAATAGTGAGCAACTATAAACCCCCTTTTTTATGATGCTGAATATGAGTAAGGATCAGACAGATGTTACACAGTCACACTCGAGCAATTCACATCACAAAGACTTCAGCCAGGCCAGGATTTCTCTGCCAGTCCATGTATGGTCAAGATTTTTAGGCTGTGGAGCACCAAACCCAGCAGAGAAAATCAAGCTAGGATTAAACAAATTAACATAACTGACTGCAGCACATCACAGCAACCTTCCTGCTAGATCCTGCTCCTGCTCTCAGAATAGCTAATTAAGTTAGGCAAAATGTAATGTTTATGAATTTGTGCAGCTCCTTCAACTTGAGAAAGACTGAGAAATATTTCCTGCAGTAACAAAAGTGGGAAAAATAGCTGTGAGTGCTACAGATTTCTTCCTTCAGAGAAAGTAGTAAGCAACTCCTTTGAATTTTCTGTTCTTCCTCTCAGCAGCTTTCTTTAGGTGAAATATTGAAAGGTTTATTAGAGATCTAATTTCTATTAATTGGAGTGTGAATTGCATTCCTATGAGTATACCAGGTTTGGGAATATTTGTTTCAGTTCCCAAACTGTAAACAAGGTATATCTTACCTCAGTTTTAGAGGAATTTTGAGTTTAAATATTGGCAAATTTCTCAGCTGGAGACACAGAAGGATATGACTATATACAGACAGATTACTTGAAAATGCATAAATGTAAAGAAGAAAAAACCCAAACTGTTACTGAAATAATATGAAGGAAAAAACATTTACTACTCTATGGTTTTCTCTTGATCGTTCTTATGATGAAAGACTGAAAAATGTTCACTGTTAAAGAAAAAGCTGTTGAAAATTTATACACAAGAGAAAAGGCAAGTCAAGATACTGTAATATAGGCTCAGAATTTTAACAGCCATTCTTTTGTTCTGTTTGCATAATACAGATTACCACAATTCCAATGGAGAACTAGCTGCAGGAGGTTACCCTTTGAGTTTACATTATGCTGAAACACTGTTTGATTCTTAGAGACTTAAGTCTTTGTTCATACTATAAGCGTCAAAACAACTTTATTAAGTGCACAGCATTATACAAGGCTGCATGCCAAGACTTGTAAAATGTCAATGCCACGTTTTTTCTTGGAATCTTATAATTAATTCATCATCAGAATAGCTTTGGGGCCTTATTCTGATCCATTTTCTAAACAGTGTTACTAGGAAATTATGTTCCGTGCTTCTGTTTATTTAAAGAATATCACTGCTGAATTTACAACAAGCAAACTAGTTAAAAGAAAGCCTTTGGGGGATGTAGTAATTTAAAAATGAAAACATACTCAGAGGAATATGGAATTTACGACCAGAAAAATCTCATTAAAAAAAGTGTACGTTGCTAGGTTTATATAAATCAGATAGAGATTCTGTAAATACTTAGAGCATAATAAATTAATGACTGCTGAACTCAAAGTTTGTGTCACCATATCCTGCCTGACTTCTTCATTCTGCTCTAATAGAAAGCTCCTAACAGGTAAAGGAGAGGATTTTGTTTGTTACTGCCATGAAGTGATTCGAAAAGTCAGAAACAGGTTTACCTTCAGTCACTGAAAAACATAAGTTACTGACCCAAACACACTGAAAATTATTCTAATCTTTCCAAATGTCTCAAGAGCTTTGAATTCAGATATATTATTTTTTAGTGCAGATTTACTCATAACTTCTTGATGGCTAGTTTCAGCAGTGCTGGTTTTTTTTTATATTTGGGGAAGATATGGTTCCAAAGTGAACTCAGCATTAAGAGGAAAATGTACATGAATAAAAAGAACTCAGCAGGATTAAAGCAAATATGAATCCTTCTCTTTCAATAACATTAGAAAGATTATTTTAGCAGTCTGCCTTAAATAACAAAATTATAAATTCTGGATATTATCTTTGACTTCCAGTAGTAAAATTTCCATTTGAAAAGAAACAAGATTATAAGCAGAAGAACATAAGCAACTAGGGGAGAAAATACAGGTTTCTCTGTAATGTATTCTTGTAGGAAATCTGATTCTACTCATGCGCTTAGAAGCTGCCCTGCTCCTAGCCTTTAAATTGAGACTAGCAGCTTCCTTACACTTCCACAGCACTCTTGAAAACCTTGAGCTGCAGTTCTAGTCAGGACTTCAATGCAGACAGCACAGCAGAGTGGTCAGCTGGAGGACAGTCAGTACTTCAAAGGCATGGTGGATTAAAGGAACATAAGTGCTACGAGGAGAGAGAGACAACAGAGCAGCAGCAGCTCACCAGTTACACACCATTTGAATGTTTGGATGTCTCTCTCATGCATTGTGCCCACGTCTCTGAAGTGTGCTTCCTACAATTTTCCCCTCCTCTCTTCCACACGTCTTGTGACTTCAAGCGCACAGTGTGCTTCCCATTCTCTGCTTGCTCTGCTGAACTTAAGAAGCAGCAAAAGAAAACCCTGTTGAGACTAAGGCAAATTGAAAGGATGGCAGTAGTCACTTGAATCTTCTCACACTTCCTCAGCTGCAGGAAGGGAAAAAAAAAAAGGAATGATCTGTGAAGCTCATTCAGATGACAGCCAGCAAGGAGTAGACTCTAAATTTGACACCCTCTTGTGTGCATTAAAACCTCTGAGGGAAAAGATGAAAGGAAGCATGGGACTGGAAGCAGGACTTTGCAAGAGCAGAAATGGGAGCAGTTGCAAGAGAAGGAAGGTGAGGTTTGCAGAGTTAACATAATGTCTCCAAACTTTTCACTCAAAAGTTCCTGTTCCTGATGCACCACTTTATGATTCCCAGCTGGCCAAAAAACATCAACATGATTGTGCTAAATCACTTTCATTATATTTCAGAGCAAATGTTTTCCTTCTTCTCAATGTCATTTTTTTTCAGCTAATTTTTAGCTACAGCCAGCAGGAAAAGTGTAAATTTAAGACAGCTATTGAAATAGACAGAGTTCTGCTGTTCCTAAATTCACAAAAAAATTCAAGTTAACAGGATGATTCAGAACATCTGTAACAAATCAACATATCAAATTAGTATTTAAAAAAAGAAAACATTTTTTTTATTAGGCAAATTGCAGCCAGTTCTAAAGGGAGGAGTTTAAAATAGATTTTCTTTAAGGTTTCTTCCAATCCAAGACATTATATGAGCCCATGAAAATACTATTCTTGGTAAGATCCACAGGCAAAATTGTGCCTTGTTTCTCACAGCTTGTGCTTGGAGTGTCTTAGGCTGCTGGTTGTTCCTTTCCCTGAGATGCATTTGGTCCACACATCCAGGGCACTGATAAATGCAGAGCATTTTTCTTGTTAAGGAAAAATTTTTTGACAGTTGCTGACTTCAGGGCAATGGTGATGTCTGATTTATGATGTCTATCATCTTGTTTTATTTGGACAATTCTCATTGCTGAAGGATTTTTTTTTCCCTTTTCCTTCTTCTTTTACTGTACCTCCATGTTTGACCTTACAGTCACATTGTGCAATCTTGGATGATCTCCTGGCAGGCCATCAAAATTTAGCCATTTCTCACCAAAGTGACAAAACACCCTAACAAAAGCCCAAGCAGTACCTTTTGAAGACTTTTATTTCCAGGATACAAACTACTGGAACAGGAAATTGTTTACATCAACAAATCTTTCAGGGCCAAGTCCTGCAATGCTTGATGCTACAGAATTTATGCTTGTGGGATGCTCCAAACTCTTTGGACATGGGGCTAAGTTTTCATGGAAAAAAACAAATTTACAACTGCATATTTTGGTTTGTTCAGAAGAAATCAATTGTTTCTCTCTCTCTTATGCTATCCATTAAATAAAGGCTTGAAATAATGTCATAGCTCAGGCACTTGCTAGTGGTGAGATGAGGAAAGGGTTGGGCTTGGCTAAGGAGCCATATTAGATTATCAGAATGGTGCCTTCATAACTGGGAATATAGAGAGTTCTTTAATTAATCCTGAGTGTGAAAAGTGTTATTGAAAACAATCCTCTTCCAGGTACCCTACAGTTAAGATGAAAGGTCATTGCCAGAGAATTCCACATCAACTTTCTTTGAATTCCATGGCAATAGAACATAATCTCTATAATAACATAATAAAAAAAACTAACAAAAGCAAGTATCAGCCATAGGGAGTATTACATAGCTAAGTGGAAAATGCTAGGCAGTTTTTCTCCAAGTAAATAAAACTTTCTAAATCTTATAACAGATTTGCTACTTTATTTTGGTATTCTTTCTTATGGGGATTCTCTGACCTTGTGACATTATTTACTAAGTGGATAAACTAGAGGACTCTAGTCAGACTGAAGAGATATGTAATTCTTTAAACAAGAAACAGTACAATCTGACCAACCTGGTGCAGTTTATGTATTTTAAAAATCTTAAAATGTGTGTGGGTTTGGTTGCAGAATTACAGGTTTCAAGGAAGGAACAGTACCAAGGAAAAGAAGGAAGACCATGAGCAAATTTTTGCCAGAAAAATCTCTCTATTATGCTTATGTAAGTGAAATAACAGCACAGTCAGTTTCTCTGAGAATTTATCAGATTCTAAATTGGAAATTAGTTGGAAAATGTTTAAATTATAGGGATAGTGTAACACCTATAGACAGATAGTTAGTCTGTCCATACTATTTAACAGTATAGGAAACTTTCAGGATTGTGAACTGTGGTTCCAAGTACATCCTCAGAGCTGATCATAAAAAATGTTAACTTAGCAACTGTGTTTGAACTATTTGTGAATTTATTAATTTATTAAACCACTATTTGTGGTTTAACTATAAAATGTTGAATTTGAGGTTTTCTGCATCTGCAAGGGTTGATTTCAGCAGGGGCACCTTTCTAGAACAATAAAAGTCTGTGCTATCACATATACATTTCTTTCTATGAACATTTGCCCTTCCTGTAACTACTTCTGGTTCCATCTGATAGTTGACTGGAGAATATGGATTCTTTTCCAGCATTAAACTATGTATGCTTTATCTACTAAAAAACTTTTTAAGTTCTCGTTATAGATTTTAACATCTTCTATTATATCCTTAAGTGTATTATACCTTCAGGCTATTTCACTCCTGAAGCAATCAGTTGAAGCTACAAAACAAAATCTGGTTTGTGATTTAAGTGGGAAATTAATACATTTAATTATAGAAGAAGATATTTTCTAGATTCATTTTATTCCCATTGTGATGTTGAGAACACAGTGCCATTCTACCCATCATCAGCTATTGCATCTAAGTGAATCTAATGAAGAAAAAAAAAAGGAAAGAAAAAAAATCCAGCAATGAGATGGAAGAAGAAAACAACAAGAGAAAAAAAAATTGAGGTATTCCTTCCCCAAACTTTTACTAGTCTGTATCTCTCTGAGGGTTCTGAAGGCACAGGTCTCTCACTCTGCATAAAACCTGCCTAAGATGCTAAGGTGGGATAACAGAGGGGCTTTTATTGTGCTGCTAAATCCATTCCATGCTGCAGGGAAATGTATGAGTGCACAGTTAATTTTAAACAAGGCAGAAAATTCATCCAAGCCTTGTCATGTAATTTAGAAAGAATACCCTTGTAAAGAATTTCTATCCATTTCAATATGACCCTGTGACCCTCATATTTTCCAGATACACGAGAAAAACACTGTGCTGTGAGGAGGCTTCACTGTGCAGCACTGATGAGAAAACTGCTGGGTCCATTTCCTCTGCCTGCACTTCAGAACAAGCAAAAGGAAACTGAAGAGCTCTCAGAGCTCTCTGTTCAATGATGAGCTGAACTCTGAAAGTCATGTTTGTCCTCAAGTGAAAAGGACAACTCTCCTGTAAATCCCAGTTTGGGAAGATCTTTCAGTCTTGCAAAGTGGCACATGAACAAACATGCAACCTAAAACTGGAATCAGAGTTCTAGTTTTAGACAATTCTAACTTGAATTCAATGAATTCAAAGATAAGGACTTCAAAATTCAATTGTATGGAATAATTAATCAGAAAATGTGGAACAGTTCATCAGCAAAGTGGAACACGAGTCAACAGTAATTTATGTTATCTATGAAAATCCAAACTAAAACTGGAATCAGAGTTCTGGTTTCAGACAATTCTAACTTGAACTCAATGAATTCTAAGATAAGAACTGCAAAATTCCATTGTATGGAGTACTTCAGAAAATGTGAAGTTTAACAGTTGGGACATTTCATTCAGCCTGTTTGTTCCTTTAGTTCTTTAAAGTAAAGCTATTTTAACACGTGTCAAAATTACTTTTAGGCATCCAGCAGTGCATCACATAGAAAAACCACAGGCCCAAAAAAAATTGTGGGATGTTTACACTCAATGGCAGGTTCTGATATGGAAATCAGTAACAGGATATTTGTGGAATACAAAGTTCCCCATTCAGTGAAGTACTTATTTATAAGCACAGAATTGGGATTCACAAGCTGGGAAAATGAGCCAGGAAATTCTTAAGCCTGTTTATAAAACAGGACAAAAACGGCAAGGCTTGAAAACTTCTTTTGTTGTGAAATCCACAATCCCTAAATCTAGGGATTTTCTAGGAATTCTTCTTTTCCATGTTTAAAATTTTTCTTGGTATGAGAATTTGTTCTAAGATAAAGGTACATAGATGAACAATGTACTAAAAGTAGGTCCTAAATATGAGCTACTTTTGATCTCTTCCTAGCAGAAATTGAAATTTATATTATTCTCTTTAAACTTATTTCATAGCTGAATTTCTTCAACAGAAAATATTTTACCAGGGTCTTTTGAGACTTTTTTTGGCTCAGTGTTCTATACAACTGCATTGCACATGGAGTTTGTCAAGAGCAGGATGTTCTTTCAATGATAAAAAAATAATATATTAAGATTTAGCTTCCTAAATTGGTATGAGTGTATTGATAAGACTTAAAAATTACTGCAATTACAGAAAAATAGCAGAGCAGAGTAAAGGAAAATAAATGGTATATTATGAATAGTAAAAACTAAAAATATTAATCTTGAAAGTTATTGTTTAAATTTAGTAGTGGCTTTCAGTGGCCAACTGTTTTAGGAAAAATCAGCTGCTAATCTTTTTGAAAGACAGTTTTTATTTTGAATCCACAGTAAACTATTCCTTTGATTGGGTAAATATTATAAATAATTGTAAGGGACTTTTGGATTCTGTAAAGTAATATAGGAAACCAAAAATATTATTCATGTGAATTGTTTCATGTCCTCAAATATAGTAAAATTCTGCAACCTAAAATTTTCTCCACAAATAATGTAGGAGCTAAAAATGAAATGGATATTTTCTCTTAGTCATATACAGCACTTTCAGTCAACTGCAACTAAAAACATTGAGCTTTTAAAAAATAAACAATTTATTTACTTTCTGTGAGTACATGCTTTTCCTTCCTGTGCTAAATAAATCACTTTTCCCCTACATATCCTGTTATTTTTCAATAAATGTTCAGTTTTCAGATTGCATACCTCATATAATGCTAAAAAAACTGCACTTTTAGAAAACATCAGCACAAAATAACTTGAACTTTAGCCTGTGCATAAAATGAATTGTTGTCTGAAAACACTTTTTATTGTAGATACCTATTTTGAATGTTGTCAGTTTATATGATATACATGCTGCAATGAAAAGGAAAGTCTATTCAGTGTGTGCTTCTTAGGTATCAGTTAAAGCTGATGCAGAAAAGATGCAGAGAATTTCCTACATCAAGATAATTCCACTGGATTGATAAGAAGCTTTCAGTGAGAAATCAGACCTATTAATTTTTAACCTCTAGTTGTAATTACCAATATTTTACTAGTGCTGACACTAGGATGTTCTAAACCACAATTTTTCTTTGGCTCAAGTCAGAATTCCAAAAATGGCAGCAAAAAAATAAGTCATTACAGTTGCAAAAGCAAAGACCAGATATTACTGAAATATTCTGAAGATGCTTCTTGGCCCCAGATTTGTAAAATCTATTTTGAACTGTCAAAACAAAACGTATTTGTTTTCACCAGAGTTCACAGTTTTGTGAATCCCAGGGATATGAACAAATTTTCTTTGCTGAGCATGCAAATTTTAGATGACTGAAGGTTACTTAACATGTTAAGTAATTTTTCACTCCAGCATACAAGCCTTTATTAACCAAAAGCCTGGGGGCTTCACACTCTCACAAGAAAAGATGTGAAATACAAAACCAAACATTATCAGTTATGGGATAAGTACATGCACAATATCCAGAGGCTAATGTCAGCTTTCAAACTGAAGGAAATTTATACTGAAGATTGAACAGTAACTTGTTAATTTTGGGTTTGTTTTGTTGGTTGTTTTTTTTTCCTCTAACATTCAAATGCACAAAGCAGTTGTCAAATACTGCTTCATAAACCCAGCTGATGAAACCCTTCAGGCTTGTAATCTTAATTCTCTAATTACCTGCACTGGAATTGTCAGCAGTATAAGATGTGCAGCATCCCATCCTAGTCTATAGATATTGCTCCTGTTCCAAGTTGGATGGTAATAAAAAAAGTCCTGGAAAAGGCTCCACAGGGATGCTGTGTTGCTGTTCCAGTGGCATTGTTGAGGCACTGATGGGAGCCATGTGCTGATGGAAAGCAAATCCAGGGCAGAGGTCTGCTCTGGAGGAAAACTATTGCACTCAGGAGGACTGGATCTCTTTGGTAAGGATGGTAATTAATGACAGTGAGTGTCATTAATTAAGTAATGACACTCACTGAACTACACACCCAGGATCAGTATCAGGTATGCAAAGGATTCACCACAATAGCTGATAAATAAATAAAAAAAAACAATCAATAATCCCTTGTGCAGCTTCCTGAAGTCTGCTGGTTGTGCCCTGCTGGGAAAACACCCCTGGAACTTCCCTCCATGGGAAAACAAAAACAAGGGCTTGTGAGCTGGTGCAGGAAATCCAATTAAACCCCAGAAGCAGGGAAATTTCTGACAGATAAAATTCTTATTTCACATATTTTGGAAAAAAAACCCCAAACATTTTTAGCATTCTATCAGTGCTTTGCACCTTAAGGTTTTGGTTTTCCTTGTTTCAAAATTAGCACTCTAAAGTTCAATTATTTTACAGAATCTCTATAGCTACACACGAAACAGCAAGGTGTGCTCTGCTGTAGCTCAATTTATTTTAACTGGGGCATCCTTTATAATTGTCTGACTTTACATCAGTTTTTCTTTATGGAGGAAACTTGATTTTACCATAGCAAATGAGATGAAACTTTTTTTTTTTTTTTAATGTATCCTCCAGGTGTGTGGATTTAGATCATGAGATGAAGGATCAATATCTTTTGTTTTCCTGATGATTCAATTAAAACATAATGTATGAGATGTTGTATTAAGTAAGTGCCCCAAGGTCAAGCATACAGATCAGATCTTTGGAGGTTTTTTTTAACTGTATTCACAGTATTAACATAGTTTAATAAAGCTCATTTTAATTGATATATTTTCTCTGTAATTATTCCTTCCAGTCATAGGACAGGCAATTTAGCCTCAGACAGTGTCACACACTGGTATTAAAATAAATTATTTTACCCACTACATAAATTAATTAGTAACAAAAAAAGCTATAGCCTAGCTAGAGTAAATGGCATTAGGTGTAATGATGAGTAAACAAAGCTTGTCCCCAAATTCTTTGAGCCTATGTACAGTTGGATTACAGCAACTCTATTGGGCAGTAACCCATTTGCCTAGTAATTGTGACTCATACAAGCACTATAACTACACTGATTAATTTTCCTTACAGACTCTGTGGTAGGTTAATTAAATGATCCATTCTAAATAATGACAGTCTTTTACAAGTAGCCCTGCAGGAACTGAGCTGTTACTTCAAAAGGCATGAGCCAAAGAGAAAATAATGAAGGTTAACCATAGGAAAATCCTCTTGAAAATATATATTAATGCAGAGAATACATAAAACCCTCAATTTTTAAAATGTCATACTATGAAGTATTTGACAGTGTTTTTACTGATATACTGTCTCATGCAGTAAAGCAACTACTAAAACATTAAGGTCAAATAAAATATGCCTGATATTCCATAGTAAAGCATCAAAACCTTGTGGCATTGCAATATCTTGCTACATAACTATTTTTTTCCATTGGTGAATTCATAGATGACCTTGCTTTAAATAAGTTACCCAAACAAGATACCCAAACTCATCTCTATGTACTTTCTTTGCAAGGTGACTGCAAAATATAATGCAAACACTCCTGCCTATGAGCTGCTCTACAGCTTCTTTCTCAAACATTTGGTCCTTCAGGAGTCAGAGGCTCTTGATTTGCAAATAAGATTTGACAAGCACTTTAATTCATCAAAATCATAGAGAAGCAACTCAGCTAAAAGTGATTTAGAATAATATACAAAAGATGGATCAATATTGCCAAGCATTCTGCTGCTGGAGATAAAAGATGTGATGGTAGACAGTTTAGGTAATAGGAAACAGAGCAAAGAGAAAAAAATTCTGATACCTTTTTAGAGACTATCATTGTAAAAAAGTCAAGAGAAAGATCAGGCTTTAGAAAATTCTTCTTTAGTGGCAGTAAGTCTGTATTTAAAAAAGAAAGAAAAGGGGAAGCTCTTTAGACAATGGTGAGTCCAAGTAAATGAATTAGCAGTCAATAATGGAATCATGCCCCATTCAGGACATGCATGAGAGATCCCAAATGGCTTTCCTTCTGTGATTTCTATTCTTATGATGTTGGTAGTAAGGATAACTGAAAGTACAAAAGAGTTCTTCACACTAATTAAAATACTTGAGGAGGTTGTTGGGAGTTAGGTTGCTAGTCCTGCATCTCTTGGTCATTATGAAACATACTTTTCAGACGACTTGTTGAGTGTGAGAAGACAGGACCAACCTTGCTCAGGGCTGCTGAAGCCTCCTGCATTCAAGCTCCTGCTTTGCACTTGGTTTTCCTGCAATGTGGAGTGACTGACATTATTATGAGGTAGACCAGATGTGGAGGCAAGGGCGTGCACTTTGTGACACCCAGCCTTCACCCATTCATAGCTTTATTCTCATGATTTATGTGGGTGAAGTACATTTCACCTTTATTCAGTGAAAATTTGGATTCCACCTGAATGAAACCACCTGCCCAAGTTTGCATACATCTGGCTTAGCATGGAAAGCATCCATCAAAGTTTGGTGCCTTCCACTTGCAGCTGAGGAGCCCTCCTGCCCAATGAGTGATCTCTGAATACACTGAATTTTTTATCTAAAAGACAGACCATTAAAAGCCATGGTTCCTTACAAAACTCCTGTCAGTGGTTTTAGCATACTAGGAAGTTTAAAAACATCAGCTGGATCATCCTCTGAAAAATCTCAGTTATAGAAAAGTCTAATTAAGGAAGACTAATTCTATTTATGCTTTGAAAATTTTTGAATATAGGAGTTGATAATGGAGATAGCACTATGGAAAATGAAGATGAATCTTATAAAATTTGAAAAGTTATTTCTCCAATAGTTGAAATATCAATGCCTCTGTAAGCACACCTAATATAATTCCATCAGAGCTAGACCAACTTTACTCAAACAAATTTTATTTAGAACTTCTGCTATTACAAGATATTTAGCTTCAACAAAGGGAGATAATTCAGAGTATATGAAGTAGCAGAACTCTACATACCTAACTGTGTAGGAGGAAATGGATTTGTATTTTAAGCATTTGATTATTTTGGATTGGTGGGGTTTTTCTCCATCAGGCTACAACAGGTGTGTCTATCTTAATTTTCTATCTGAAATCATTATTTGACCCTTAGCTGATTTCATGTTTTTCTTCTCTTCCAGATTACCAGTTACTCAGTGAAGTGCCATAAAATGCTAGTTTCAACCTAGCTCTCCTCTCATTGCTTTTTCTCTCTTAATTTTATTGCTACAGAACAAATGTGGACTTACAAATTTCCTACTGTTATTTGAAAGATGATATGAGCGTGATTAACTCCTACTTTAGGAGTATTAAGAAGCATGATATCATCTAATTTCCACCTGAGACCAACCATCATGTCATCTCATTTCCACCTGTGACAGTCTTTTTCCTCTTTTTCAGAGAGAAAATATACAGAGAGAGAAATGAAATTATAAAAGAAATAGATAATTAGAGTGGCATTTGCTGTTATGGCAATTGGCATTTTAGGGGCATGTAAAAAATAAATAACAGGAAACAAAGTACAGTTATTACATGAAATAAATACTTTGGGAAATATATAGATATTGAATTTTCTCTACCCAATCCCATTAATATGTTAAATGAGAAAGTAAGAATTAGGAAAAAGGTACAAGAATGCCTATGACAACATTACTTGTGGCATGGACTTCCACAAAGGTCATATTGTATCTTCTAGGAAAAAAGGGTGAATAAATATCAGAATTAATTATTTTCTTGTTTTCCCTAGCTAAAAAAGCAATACAGACCTTTAAACCTTAGTGAAAACAGTGTTTTGACTTTTATGATGCAATTTCTTTGGTCTTATTTAGACAAAATGTATATGTAATCTCAGCCTGAATCCAGTGTTAGCTGAGTACACTATTCTGAGGGAATTTCATCTGAGGCATAGGCATCTTCACACATCTAAAACTGAATTAAGTTATTCCTGATAGTCAAAGAAAATTTCTTTTATAAAGAAAGCTTGCTGAGAAACATGTCCCTTGATATATATTAGTGTCACTCAAATATAGACACAAAAACGTCAACAGGCTTCTCACTTTCACCAGTTTTCTATCAGTTTTCTTATTTGGACTAACTGCTACTAATTCTATAAACTGGAGATAAGAAGAAAAGAAAGCATAATAGGATTAAAAATTCCTAATTTGTGATTAGGGTCCAGTGTGATTCCCTGGGCGCTACACAAAGCTGAGCACAAATTTGGAGAGGTGTGCTCTGTAACTGAAGGCATTTCAGTGGAATAAATCTGCTGTGAGTAAACAGGATGATGGTCTGACACTCTTTCTGCACCATGCAGCATAGGTACAGACTGGCAAAGGAGCCAGAACTACAACCACTAAAGCAAAGCCAAAAGGGAACATCTCTGACAGGTCAAAACCAAAATGTGCCATTGTAGATTTTATCTCAAAAATCATTTCATCTTTCCTTTTTCATATGTATAGAAAAGAAATCATCACCAATTAATTCTAACTGGGGCAATGTTGGTGCATCATGATTTTCAAATAGCACTTGCCATCACAAATGGCAAAATGATGAGTGTGGGAAGACCTCATCCTTTCTAAATAGGATTGGCCAAAGTCAGAGCAGAAAAATCAGCACCACACTCATGCCAAAACTGAGAGGAACTTTAATCTGAAAAGCATGTGCATGTTTTACCACCATGGAAATAATCAGAGAGGCACACCTCCTTGCTGTGCCATTCAATCATTTAAAATTCCTTCAACCAGACAAAACCTGCCAAAAATATCTGTTCATAGCTAGAAAACCCATGTCACATTGCCTGAATGCCAGACAGAACAAGAAAACCTCTTTACCATCCTTGCTAAAAGCGTCACATTTCATTTATGTCCCAAAGTTTCCTATCTCCAGTGTCAGCAATAATTAGATTACGTATGGGAATGGGAATGAAATACAGAGCCTGTGTTGCTTGAGAGATCCCAGTGGTGAATTATCAGCCCCTAAAAACTCTCCTGAAGGCCCAGTCTCCATTCTCAGGTCCATGCCTCTAATTCCCAGCAGGACAGGGCTGATAGACATGGCTTCACCAGTCAGAGACAGCCTGAGTCATTTCTTACCTAGCAAAGTGGGAAGGAGATGGGAAAAGCAGCCAGAAACACAATTGCCACAGGCAGTATGGAGGCAGAAGATGAAGATAGAAAAATAGAGTCTCATCTTGACGAGACACACGAGGTGGATTGTCGAGATGAATGTTTCTTCTCCCTCCTCACAGCCTCTAAGGCTCTTCTTCTGCTTGCACTGGAAAAAAAGAAAAGAAAATCCAACACCAAAATCCCTTTAGGTTAATGATATAGACAAAAACCATAAATCAAAAATTTTATATGTATTTCCAGCTTTTCCCTTGACACAGTTTAGGTGGTCTTGTTTACCTATACTCAAATATAAGCATATAAAATGAATAATTACTACAAAGTCAGCAGGCAGCAATCTGAAGAGCAGAGCTTTATCTTGAATTCTCTGTTTTGAATTTTAGCATTTTTTTTATCAAAACAAAACAGTCTTCGTTTTCATTCCATTTGTTCCTCTGTTATTGGAAAGATTTACATTTACCTTTCCCGTGCTGAAGGTCACAAAATGATGGATTAAGCATTAAAATAACCGGAAAGCATAGCTGAATAACAGAAAACATATTGAAATAATGGATCTTTCTTTGTGTTGATTTTGAAGATGAACATTTTATGGTCGTGATAAGTATTTCATAAAAAGTAAATTCAAAGTCACATCATTACCCACAAAGGGGAACATTTAAATGAAATCTGTGGTAACTTGGCTGATGTACTAGATACTTATAATTCCTAGCAAAAGCAATTCTTAAATATAAATTTAATGTGATTACTAATCTTATGCTCATCACTGCAGTGGTTTTAATCCAGAACACACACAGACTACAAAGGGGGTAGGAGGAAATGCAGGGATACAAGGGTATCAGCCAGTGCAAAACACCTGATTCCAGTCACACAGGGATGTCACCTGAGGCTGGGTGACACCTGTGGCTCCAGCTCCATATCCAAAGTCAAGCAGAGGGGCAGAGATATATATTTGCCCTTGCCCAACACAGGAGAAACTACTGCTCTGCCAAATGGCCCAATTCCATTTTGTAATTTCACTTTCTGTCCAATGCTGAAACTGCTTCCAGAGGCAGAGCCCTCTGCAGGATCTTTGCTTTCTGTATGTCACTTCAAACTTTTAGACTGCTCACTCTGAATGTAATAAAAAAAAATTATCTTAAAAAAAAGAAAAAAAAATATCATCAAACATACATATTTCATGTGTATTTCCAAGTCAAGCTGTAAACAAGCCTTATTTTCTTGGTCAAATTCAGCTTGAGCAAGATCAATCAGTAAGGTGGAAGAAATTAATCATGTTTAGAGCGAAGGCAATAGGAAATCACCCAATTTCATTTTGGGCCATTATCAAAAAGGCTCTGATTTTTCCAGAAGATTGGCAATCAGTAAACCATCAGATTTTCCTAAACCATCAGATTTTCAGGATGTGAAGTTAGGCACATCTCTATGCAACATGAATTTCAAATCTTACTTGCCCTTTCCTATGCACGCTATTTTAACTGCACCTTTCCTGCTCTGCTGGGTCAAATCAACTTACCCTTGTGGTGTATGCAAGAATGAAGACAAAAGGGACTTGAGCATGACAGATACATCTGAATCTCACAAATACTGTCATCATCAAAACAACAGCCCCTCAGCAAGAAATCTGTGCCCAGTGTGTCATGGTGATCACCTCAAACCTCTGCCTCACCGAAACGCTGTTGGAGAATGAGGGACAAGAAAAGGGAGCAGGAAAGGGGGACATGGTGACAACAGTTAGCAAAGCATTCTTCATTGTTCCGAAAATATCTCAGAGATAGAGGGATAGGACAACACAGGAAGCAAGATGAGGTGGAACTTGACCCTTAGGATGCAGCACAGCAGCTGATGCAGCTCTGTGCATACAGGGAAGCAAATAAGATGCAGGTTTGGCAGCAAAGGTGGAAGAGGAAAATTCTTGAAGCGCCATGAATAGGGGCTGAAGGCTTTGTGTTTAAGAAATGTCTTATAAACAAGTTATCTAAAGCATAGAAAAACATGATTCTGAATTGCTTTGCAGACAAAGAATGTGTGAGAAGACATTCAGGCATGAGCAGTCCCTCCACCACAGATCTTTAATCGTGTCCCTCTGGTGTCTCAGGTTACCAAAATTACACTGCATGCCCATGCAACTCAGTATGCCTCCAGTGCTGTTTAAAAATCCCCACACATACCTATCCATGATACATCCTCCCAATAAGCAAATAACCCTTAAAAAGCACCGTGTTTTCCTGGCTTTTTCCTTCCAGTGATTTTTTTCTTTCTTTGTGATAATGCCATTGCACAGCTGGAGCCCATTAAATTTAACAGCAACACAGCCACTTGCAGACACCTTAGAAGTCCTCCTGCAATAAACAAACAACAAACAAAAAAATTTAAAAGACATAAAAGCACTTCCACATAATGAGATTATAATGGGAAAAGATGAATAAACTCACTTATTTTTGTTCTTCTGGAATTAGCCAAGCATTGTTCATTCATGAATATTTGAATGCATCCACTCCCTTGTACAGAAAATCTGTTTAAATTCCCTCTAACATCTGATGCTTGAGAGATACAAGACATCCTATGAGTGCTTTGTTCCAATCATTTGAATTAAAACAGTGTGGGCAATTTTTAGCACCTAGCCATTCTAACTAAATATTGGGACTATTGGGCTCTCATATATCCAAATTCAACATTTGCTCTTTAGGACTGAATGACAAGTCCCAAGAGAAAATAGACCTTTTTCTTATTTAATGTTCACAAATCTATTAGGTACTTCACATAAGTATTTTATAAAATCTGCTAATGGTAGTATTATAGGCAAAATAGCACTTTTTGAATTTCTTTTGATAAGAAAGATTTCAGACATGGAAAGTTTTATTAAAAATTGATCATTTGTAGCATTACTATTAGTTTGTAAATTCATCAAAGTTTACTCCAGTGGAATCCTGATCTAGAAGAAGTTTGGAGGTACAACATCTTTTGGAAAGAGACATGTCAAAAAGTAACAAAATTCTATAAATTGTTGTTTTTTTTCAAATCACAGAAGGAAATAAGAAAATTGTTTGATGCAGGCTCTTCAAACACAGACTATTCAAAAGCAGATAGACAGGAGACAACTAAAGAAAACAAATCTCTCTCAATCATTTCTTTTAAAAGTTGGATTGTTTTCTGCTCTAGCAACTTTTCAGAGGCATGCTGAAAGAAGAAATCTCTACATAACTTTCCAAAAGTCTCTTTGAATTTCATCCCTTTTACCCATCTCCTGTCTGGTTTGGCTGGAGACAGCTCAATTCAACAGCATGTAATTATGATACAATTATTTGCCATTCTCCCTTCCAGTTTTTCTCAGTCTCTAGTGAAATCTGCAATATGTTCCTGCAAGAACACCTTCATCTGCTTTCAGGAAAGCATTGGCCTGAGGCTCTTGCTGTCAGCCCTTGTATACCCCAAAATAGAACCACAAAACATCTGCAAAGTTGTGAAGGCAAATCCAGCATCTCTGCTGTTCATCCCACACAGTTCCTTCTCTCTTCCACTCTCTGCTGGTCATAGGTTATCTAGCAACTGCTCAGAATTAGGGAGTTTCAAATCTGAAAATAGTTGAAAGAGTTGAACTGGCTCTATGAACACCACTTATTATGACAAATGCTTAACAGAGGATGGTCACAATTTTGAAAATGCAACTGACTCATAATACACAATAATTTTGCAAAAAACCCCCTTTACATTGCAAAGATAGAGCTGATTCTGACCAGGCATACAGAGAAATAGTGGAGAAACAATTTATTTAATTTTCCACTGTTTTCTTCCTGTCGGAGTCAACAGGTTTATAGCATTTCTGGTGTTATTTACCAAAGACACAAAAGATCCATCAGAATGCCCTCAACACAGACTCTCCTAAACAGTCTTGTTTTTCAGACTCAACTTAGGTCAAGGGGAGAAAAGGCCAAAGACCAGGAGACAGATGTAGAGCTGAACCAGGAATTCTCTTCAGTGTGACCGTGGCTAGGCTTAAATCCTTCTGCTTCTAGCATTGTGCTTCTAATAAAGATACACAAATTTCATTTACATGAACATGTTCATAATATCTAAAGTACAGAGTACTTCTGGAATAATGTCAGAAAGCATGAAGGCTCAATTTAATGGTCTTATGCTATTAGATGCAGTAATCACTAAAGGAAAAGGGGAAAGGAGATTAGAGTGTTTTGTTCATTAATCATATCAAATTTGCTTTGATTTTTTTCCCATTTGCATTTAATATAGACAGAGAATCTCGACTGAGATTTTCAAACTGCTTTTACATTAAAGTGTCACCAACAACTCTGAAAAAGCAGCCCTGATACAGATAAAAGCAAAAAAAACACTATGTTTCAAGTGCAGTTCCAAGATGCACCACAATTTTTATAGATTGTAGCAAAATTGTCATTCAAATAATATTTTCAATTCCGTCATTTTCAATAAGCCTATGATTTTCCCATTTCTGTTACTTGGATTATTGAATCTGCCATTATTATAGTAATTTGGCCTTTGCATAAGCTTCCATGTTGCTGACAAAAATGCTTTTGCCATCTCTGTGGGCACCAGTGATTTTGATTTCTTATGCTAAGTAAATCATGGGTTTTCCCAGCTGATCCTCATGAAAAAAAGAAAAACTGTAACATTTTTAACAGTAAGATTAAAAAATAATTAATTCTCCTTTAACAAAGAGAACATCAACAAAAGTGAAAAAGAGGTGAAATTAAAAAAACTAAATATTTTTTTCAAATTATGGGCAGCAGTAAATTGGGAAATGGAGAGAGCTATTTATTATATAAATACACTACTCCTGATTTCCATGTCCAACCAAGGAGCAGTTTGTTGTTTGGAGAAACACGTTCTTCAAGGAAAAAAAAAATCACAAAATCCTCCATTACTACAAAAAAGAAAAAAAATATTAATACTAATAATGATGTAAGTTTGTAGCAGAAACCCATAACTAGTTCTCCAGCTGATTAAACAACTCATTGATTAGATGTTTCTGCTGCATGTTGCTTCATTTAAAATCCTGAAAGGTAATCCATTCTTGTGCTTCTTTCAAAGCTGAAATCATTTATCCCTCCAGATATTGCATATAAAAGTTCTGCTTGGATATTTTAAAGTTCATCTGAACAGCAATTAAATTCTGAGGAAAATCATACTTTATTTCAAGGTCCAAAAATCTGTAAATATTTTTAGACCTGAAAGAGAGTCTCTAAAAGAGTAAGTAACCAAAAAAAAAAAAAAAATCAGTCAGTTAAATTAAAATTCAAACTATAAATTCAAGCATCAGTTGAGAAAACTCTGCGAGGTATGGACACAATGCCAATCCTAACCCCTAACCCTAACCATAAGACCTAATATGCAACCTTAACTTTTATTAATTGGTTTTTTTTTAGAGGACTTGTGCAATTTCTGGCACCTCCTTCTTAGAAACAAGCACACTGCCTCTGATAAATCAAGAGAAGCTGACACTCACAGAGCTCTGTTTTGGCAGTGACACAAGAGAGATCCAACTCTTCTGTCTCCCCAGATTCTTCCCACCAGCACTCAGAGCTCTCTTCAGTGATGAAGGAATATGAGCTCTGTTAAAACCAGGGACAGCAAGACTCTAGTCTTAAAGAACTGCTGTCCGATGGCTATTAACAAAATTAAAACCAAATTTTAAAAATCCCGTTAATTGATTGCTTATGCTTATAACCAAAGGTCGCGATGCGACACGAAATGAGCGGCACTCACATGCTGAGATGTCCGAGGCAAAAAAAGGCACATTTATTTCCAGACCTTGATATTTATAGAATTCCAAAAGTGACCGTGGATTGGAGGATGAAATTGCCACCTCTCTAACCACGCTGGTCAAACCAACAGTCCATCAATTCTCTCCTCCTCCAGAAAGGAATGCAAAACAATCATTATTTACATGAAAAGTGCATGAGAAACTCGATTACAATAATGTAAACATCAGAAGGCCTAGAAGAACTTTAGGGGAACAGGATGACAACCAAAGAATTACCTAATTTCAATTTCCTTTTACTGACTGCTAATCATGCTTCTCCTTACAGAGCATGATGTCATTTCATATTAATGACAAACACACTGATTATTCCAAAAAATTTTTTTGCCCAGTGCATGATGCTAAATCAGGAAGGATTTGACAAATGCAAGTAGAGAAACCAGAAATGTCGCAGTAATAATAATAATAATAATTTAAAAAATCATTAAAAAGATGAATTACCATTTCCATTACTGTGTTTTGTTGTTTTGTTTTTTTTTTTTTTTTCTGTTGTTTAAAAGTAAAATCAAGTGGTAAACTGCAAGGGATCTGCTAAACACTCATTTTGCAAGTGTAGCTACAGGTGATTTGGGACTGGGTTTGATGCTTCTGTGTCTCACCCTCCACTGTCACCCAGACAGTGATGAAAGACAGCAGGGCCAGGGAAGAGATGGGAGCAGGGAGAAACTAAGCATGAAGGGATGTCACACTTAATGTGACATTCAGAGAGGCCAAGTTTATACAAGCTGATGGGGTGATACTTGATATCTCAGTCACCCATATCAGACACTGTCCTGACACTGCTGCTGCAGCTCCTCTGGAGCCTGCATGGCCACAGCTTTCCTGTGTGTAATAAAAAGGGAGGTAAAAAGTGAAATTATGCTTTTCACCAGCTTTCAGCCTGATGCTTGTTTTTAGCTGGGACATGCTGGGTGCTGGGCAATGTACCACCAAAGAGCAGTGGGACTGGGATCCATCCCATATCAACTGGAGACCACATGAGGAGTTTTTCAGTGTCACCTTGCCGTGTGACAGGCTGTTTTATCCTGTCTCATGAGTTCTCAAGGCAGCAGTAACATTTTGCAAAAAGACCCTGCTTCAACATGAGATGAACTGTGGTAAAGTTCCTGACCTATAGTCCCATGAGAATAGACCAGAACAGATAGGATCATGTGCTCTAAAACCTTTTTAGCAAAAGCATGGAAATGCAAGGATTGTTTTGGCAAAGTATTCTTGTTCTTCCTAATTATGACATAATTTTGTTTTCACTTAGATCTTGCATGGGAAGCATATAAAGTTGCCATGATAGGCTACCATTTATCATGATTGTTAAAAATGAGATATTCAGATTGTGTTAGGTCATTAATCATGGTCAGTAGTATAACAAATAAAAAGAGTGCCATGCATCTTGAGAATCTATGAAGAAGAATTAATTTGAATTGCCAGAAAAGTAGTGCAGATGAACAATTAAATAGAAAAGCAAAACATGAACAGATAAATACCATAAACCCCATGAAATATAATTCTGAAATATTGATTGATGACAGTGTTCCCTTGACTTTGCCCAGAACATTTACAAAAGCATTGCTGAAAACTCTCCTAATAGAAGATGTCAGGTAGAAGTAAAGGGAAGTGAGCATCAGCCTAGTTGCAGGTGTGAATAAGTGGTGATTTGCAGCAGCAGCTATACCCCCATGAAAAAGTAGATGAAAAAATGGCCAGCATTTACAATGAGAGAGAAAAAAACGTTATCACCCCTCCAAGAATTGGGGCCAGATGTCCAAATCTAGCACAGTGGTTTTATTTCAGAAGAGAGTGTTGTAAAACTGTTAATCAGGTGGTTTTATGCAGTTTAGGTTGTTCTATTGACTGTTTTATGGACTGATGTTATTAGTATGAACTTGCTACACTGTAAATAAAGTCAGCCTGATAAAGATCAATACCAAAGGAATAGCTGTCAATACAGGGGTAAATTATTAAAGGAAGTAGGAGGGTAGTGTGAGTTTCATTTTCTATATAGCATGTTATAAATATAGGCTTTACAGGGGAAAAAAATAGAGGCAAACATTGTATTCAGGAATCAATATAATTCCACATATTGTCAGAACTCATCCTTCAAAAAGTGTGGAGTTCATGGAGAGAAGTATCCTGAAAGAACACATAAAACATATGGGGAAAGATCACCATAAATGCACAAACAACAGACAGAGGGAAAATATTCTAAGTCAGTTTTGTAAAGCACAACTGCACCAACAAATATTTAAAGGAATACAAATTAGGCAGTGACTTAAACTTGAGTACCTGCAAACACAATTTGGGGCAAGATTCAGGCGCCCCAAATTCCCACTGGATATGAGAGCAAGAGAAACCACTCAGCACCCAGGCAATGCTTTTTGCCCTCATTTCTCTTTAAAAAAATGCTTTGGACTGAACTGATTAAGCTGGTTGATTGTGAGAATCTTTTGGACCAGAAGAAAGTGCCACTTGATAGCCCAGACCAGAGGGTGTAAGTATACAAAATTCATGTTCAGAAAAGGCAGAGCTAGAAGGGATGTGTGACAGGACCCAGCCCAGGCAGCCAGTCCTTTTGGGACAAGGTCTTTCTAAGGTCCCTGAGCCTGGGCAGGAATCTCACAAGGGTCCTTTCCACTAAGACTGTGATGGGTACCAAGCTTTTCAACAATTCAGTCCCATTTCAGTCCAGTTCTTTTAGTCCTCCTCTATCCTTTAACTGCACACAGAAGTGCTGATACCAAAACCCTGGAAACACAGGTTTAAAATGTAAGAGCCTTTGACCACAAGCAGTAAAAATAAATATGAACCAAGTCTGTTTTAAAACAAAAAGCCAAACAGTGAGCTCGACTCACACATCCATTCAAAATAGCAGAGAGGGCAAATAGTGAATTGGACGTGTTTTTAGATGTTCTCCTTCCATAAGATCAAAGAACTTCACAAATTAAGAGGTTCAACAATATTATAGCTTTAGGATTGAAATGGGATTTTTTACAAACAGGAGGGTCAAAAGTGACTACCTTTTACAGCAGAGTCAATCCTAGCATTGCTTTGGATATGTGGACAATGTAATAAAGGAAAGAGCAGCACCCTGCCCAGGTCTGAGGGTCTTACCCTACGCAGCAAGTCGTGGCCCTACAAAGAGCAAAGACTGTTCCAGGGAGCTGATAGAAGTTGATATAAGTGCTGAAGGAAATAACAAGTCAGCAGACCATAAAGCATTAAAGGTATAGCAGTGTCCTCAGAGAAATCCCTTGGTGAAAGTTTAAGGAAGCATGCCCAACTCTGGTATCTTCTGCTTGGACTTCAGAAAAACAGGATTTTAGGACTGGTTTGTGTGATTTCTGATCCTGGCTTATTTTTTTTTCCTCTTTAACCTTGTGCTGATACTTTCCAAAGATATTCAAAGCAGATGATTTTACAGATGCTCCTGACAGAGCCCAGTCCAACAAATAATATGGTTTACTGCAGCCACAAGCAGATACAGACATCTGTCATACACAGGACACTTCTGCAACATTTCACCAATACCAAACAGGAAATATTGATTTTCAGAAATATTCACCTATTCCCCTTCATATTTTGAAAGTGTCAGGATGCTAGCAGCTGGTAGATATTACTTTAAATATAAGCTGTGTCCTTGACAGATTCATTTGATAAGAACTCTTATTTCACTACCATATTTTTGCTGTTAATGCTATGAGAATAAAATGTTGGTGAATGAACAACAAAAACTTCCAGCTGAACTAAACTATTATTTATAAGACATTCTGAGATATTGATCTGTCTGCCTTATAAGTAATTAATGCAGTTTAGTGCTGAACAAAAGGTACAGTTGTAAGAAAATGTGCTGTAGGGCAAAACTTGTAGAATAATTAAAAACTTAAAATTACTTCCTTTGACTTAACACCTTCACTTTATCTTTAAAACAATTTTACATGACTCAATAGTATAAAAACAAGAGATTTATAGATAAAATAGGGAACAGTGGTTATTTTGCATTAGAATTAGAAGTGTAATAATTTCTCTTTATAACCTGATCGATAATCTGCCTCTCTCCTTTTGACTTTCATATACAGCAGATCATTTAAAATAAGTAGACATAAAAGAAATAATGCAAAGACTGGTCCATTTAAATGTTCAAACACATTTGTGCTTAGAAAATGAGGACAGGTTTTTACTCTTATGAAATACGAGATTTTTCTATAAGTATTTCATAGTCTGTTAAATGTCTCCCTTTTTATCCTACCAGCCATTCAAATTCTTGTGTTGGATTTAAATGTATTTCTAATGTCATAATTGTGGACAGGAGAGATGGAGTGGTCAAAAAGATTGATGGGAGATTACCTTAGTAAGATTTACAGATATTGTTTTATTTCAGGAAAAAATAAGTTAGAAGCCAAAGATCTGACAGAAATACATCTAATTTGTGGTTCAACCCTGCACTTGACATTAACTTGGTTTTACCAATTCCTTAATCCTTCTGGTTTTCCAGTCAAAATATCTTTTAATTAAAAAAACTATAAATGTGCCCCTTTGGCCATCTCTTAAATCTGCAATCCTCTTAGACTTCCCCTTATCAGCCTAATCCCCTTAGCTCCTTAGAGAAAAATGCTGTCTGGGAGAGCTTGTGGCACAGTGCCCAGCAGAGCCAAGCTGCCTGCACGGACTCTGTGCCAAGTGGGCAGCAGCCCTCTGATCCTCCCTCACCCAGGACCAGCGCAGGGAATCTGAGGAGGGTCCATAATTCAGGAGCAGCACAAAGGGGCAGGGAGTGTCAGAACCCAGGACATTGCTCTGGCTGCCCTGGATGGCTCGAGACCCTGGCACGGGGCTCAGAGACCTTGGCACGGAGTTAAAAACACCTGTGCCTTCAATTTTAACCCATGGAAACAATGACCAACTTTGGGTGAAGATTTACAAGCCACAAGGGTTTGAGTAGAATGATAGTGAATTTGTCACAGAGTGAAAAAGTAGAATTTTGGGGATTTAGAATGAGGGTTCAAGAGGCAAGATGGAGGAATCTGGGTATGTCCTGTCCTCCTCCTTCTTGTGCTCCACCTTCTGCTGTGGTGGTGGCACCTTTGCATTGGTTTAGAGCAGAAGCTCACTGTCTAACATAGGTGATAGGTATTGGAAAATTATTGTAAATAAAGTACACATAATTTTTAGTATAAAAAGATAACACCGCCCCAAGGGCGGTCAGTGTGCCACGAACTGACCTGCCAGACAGACCTCAGCGGGCTGGAGAAAGAATGTAATAGATAAGAAAAAATAAACAACCTTGAGAACCAGAGCCAAGGAATCCCAACTTCTTCTTCAGTCATGGGCTGGGAAAAAAGACTCTTTAATACCTCGGGAGCCATTTCAGCAACACAAAACCCGAGAAGGGAGATGTCTTTCTGTGGCTGGTCTGTGTGTAATACCACTCCTCTCTGCTCAGTGAAACCAATGAGTGATCTCTCCTGGTGTAGTGGCATCTAGATCTCACCTGAGATGTTTCCAGAAGCCTGGGAAAAGTGAGACTGTGCCAGTTTTGGGCTTCTTTTCTGTCTCTGTCAAGGTCAGGACTGAAGCTATTGAGATGGTATCTCGAGTTTCAGCTTAGATGTTTATTTCTTATCTACATTACAAGCCATGAGCTCTATAACATTCGACTAAAAAGCTACAAAATGGCTAAAACTATCTTTCTCTACAAGGTCTTTTAAGGCTGAACTATCCAATTAAGAAATGACACCTAAATTATTTTCACTTTTAACCCAATAACTAATCACTCAAAGCCCACAACGTGGACTTTTCTGTCCAGTTACAAAACACCACCCAAACCCATGAAGAAGAAGGTGAAAAAGATAAAGAAGAATAAGCAGCTACCACAATAAAACCTCCATCTTGCCCCATATATATTGCTATATTCTAAAACCTTAAACTCTAAGTTTTCCACCCTGTGATATTGCACACTTCTAATCAAACTACACACCCATATCCCAGTGCTATCAATAAATTTTGGAAGCCTTCTCCACCGCCTCAGGTCAAATGCAGTGCTCTCTTGAGGGTCTGTGCCTTTCAGCACAGAAAGTTTAAAATTCTCAGCATCCAGGATTCCAACAAAACTGCTCCTTCTTGGTGCAGCACAAACAGCTCCTCTCCACCACCCAGCCTGAACCCTAGTGCAACTATTTAACAGAACTATGAATCTCAGGTAGGGGAGAAGGATAGGTTGATGAATTTCTGGTGTACCAAACAATGAATCTTTTCTCTCAAGCACTGCCTTTTTAGGAACAATTATACCAGCCAGATCCTGCACACAGACCAACCTATAAATCTGCAATAGCTGAGTCTTTGGATTTTGATTTTGTCACAAACTTTTAGCATCAATAGGATATAAAAACAGCCACACTGTTGTTCAAAAGAACTGTTGAACAAAAGAGACAAAAATTAATATCTATCAGATATGCAAGGAAAAACTGGAATTTGCTGAAAAGATTTTTTTTTCTGTCTTTGAAGAAAACACATCAGTACCTAACAGGGAGGGGGAAAAAAGGCTTTATATTGTGCCAAATAATTGTTCTTTTGCAAAATTAAAAATCAAGATTACCAGCCAACCATATTTCTCAAACATGACATGTTCTCTACACCATATGCTCTGAAGAGAGATTCATTTAATTGTTTGGAACAAGGCCACAGAGTTGTCAAATTCCAGAACACCACCCAAAGTCATGTAATAGGTTTCTTCAAGGTGTATGGCATTGCATTATGCTGTTTTCCATAGCTGAATTATATTCCTCTTACATCCCAGGCTAGTAATTACCTAATCTCAGGAATCAATGAGAGCCAGACCGGTGCTTCAGTGCTAAAGAAAATGACAACACAGAATAAGGTCCTTAAATCATCCCCATTAAACACTGAGAAGTATTAATAGGGTTCTTCACAATAGCCAGCTTGCTTGGACACCAAAGCCAGCCAGAGTAAGGGAAATAGACTTCCAAAAGGTAGCAACTGAATTCTGTGTTGCAGAACACAAATAATTTCCTTGAGAAGCAGCAACCCACATCCAAGCAGGGTGCCTGATACCCAAAACTGGACAACCACATGTAAGCAAACCACCAGCCCAACAGAGCATAAGTGTCTTTGCACTCTCAGAAGCATTCTGACCTGACCTAGCTGCTCCCAGGTATCACATACATTTAGGACACACCAGCAAGCCCTTAAACACTGGCCAAAGATCAGCTTGAAGGAGCTTCAGCTTTTAAATATGGACAGGCCAAGCACAGTTAATGGGACAAAATGTAAGATAGTGGCTATTGCTGGCCAGGGTCTGTGTACAAATCACAAACAGGATGGGGCTGCTGTGGAACTGCCTTGAGCTGTTTCATTTTCCAGCATCAGCCTCATTCCATGGTTATGACAATGGGAAGATGCCACCAGCTCACATCCCAGGCAGCAGACCAAGAACTTAATGTTACAACTTATATAAGTTTTTTGACCAATCCCACAAAGCAACAGCACATTGACAGTAGTTCTATCCAGCCACTACAAGCACAGGTACCTTTGGTTAAACAATGCTTGCTTATTTCCAATACAATACCTGCTTGTAAGCACAAGCGTTAATACACAGACCATTGTTCTATTTGTCCTTGCTTTTCTACAGTTTAAATAATTTTTCTGCTGACCAATCTCATGGCTGCTGCTTAGCTCTAATCACAGCTCTGCTAATCACAGTTCCCTGAAGCCTGCCTTCTGCAGCTTTCCCAGAACCTTCTGATTTTATAGATTCCCACAAGTGGCCTCTGTGGAAATGCAGTTCACCTTTCACATGGCAATCCAGGGCTTGCTGTCAGGGTCACAGGTGCTAGGATACATTTATGAGGGGTGGAAAAGGGCCTGTGTGTACTTCACCCAGGCTGCTTGCTGAATAATGTGCAGTATCTACCTGAAACTAGAACTTTCCCAGTCTCTTTCAGGGGCTGACTGCATTTTTTTTTTCTCTTTCCACAATAAAAGTGAAATAATTATAAATTATATTCAATCTTCAAGCAAATGTGCAATCATCCCTTTGTCTGTTACCTTAGATAATAACATATTTTGGATGCAAAGATGCAGTTTAAGGAAAATAATAGTACTTTAAAAGCCTTGTAGTAATTCCTAGCAGTCCTGCTGTCTTTATCAAGGAAAATTCTCGACTATGTTTTGTTCTGACCTAGGCTGAAGTGAGATATATTTCAGTTCTAAACTTCTCTTTATGCATTCAGGGACATTTCTGTACTTTTGAAATTTAGCAATATATGTACTAAGTTAATTTACTTTAGCTTTCATTTGCTAGCACTAGAAGCTAATGAAAAAGTTCTCAAAAGGAACCCACGAGTCTTTCTAAATGTGTGTTTCTGCAAATCAACACACTGATATTTACTGACATTTTTCTGAGAGAAAAGCTCAGGATTTAACTGTGTACCTTACATAATTGCTGCATCATTCTGCTCCTTTTATCAAATCTCTATTTGTGTTGTAAAAAGTTTACACATAAACACATCAGAGGATCTATTTTCTCTGCCTAAATGACCATCTGTGAATTATGGACCAGTACCATTCTTCTTTTCTCTGCTCATTGTGTGGAAGCTTTTAAAAACATTATAAATCATTACAAGCTAATGGCTCCCATCTAGCTTTTTACCTCCAACACAGCTCTTAAAAAAGGAAATTACATTATACTTTCTACTTATGATTGTCAGCTGAGACACATTCGTCTCTCTTTGTACCTTGTATGTACTTCCAATAATTGCAACATCCACCTTTCACTACATTCAGTATTTCTAGCTATAACACATAGATAAATATCTGTATTTATCCAAAAAAAGATATTATTTTGAATGCTCATGACATTACCAAAATTGACTTCGCTGTACTCATTATATCTCAAACTTGAGAACTCTCAGAAGGCAGGTTTCACTTGTGGCAACTGCAGGTCATTGTTTCACAGCTACTCAATTGGCTCTTAATAAGTGTAGAAAAAGGGAATGGTGAGGGCTAGGTTAGGGTAGAGAGACAGATATATGCTGTAACAGAGAAACTTAGCATTAAACAGCACTGAAAAGTTACCATTCCTTTACTAGAAGTTACCATTCCTTCATAGGAGACAGTCCCTCTGCTCTTGACTCCTTGCCAACACTGTACATAAAGTCAGAGATTGATGCCAGGTAAATTACAGGTTTTCTAAGAAGGGTCAACATCTCATTGTACGTTTTCAGAATTTCAAAAGGCTTCCAAAGAGTAGTTTTTCCTTGAAATGTTGGTGCTCTCAAGTACACAGACATAAAAAATACTAGAGTATATGTACTTCTGTATATATACAGGAAACTTAGAAATGAAAGTGTCAATCACACTGCTCATTTGCATTTGTATTCACATTTATGCATATTCAACAGCATCATCAACCCTAACACATTATTTTTCACTGTATTATTCTCTTCTGTGCTACAGCAATAGGGAATGTTGTTCTCTGTCCAAAACCCCTGTTTTTTACAGGCAATTCTTTGGGAAATTCCACATCAAACGTATCATTTGTGCTAATTCCTTCGCAGTGACAATGTGGAGAAAGAGGAAGTTGGAAGAGAGATGTGCATCTTCAGCTGCCTATCAGCACAACCATATTTCTCTTTGGCATCACTAGTACTTTGACCACATGTAGGGATTTGTTTAGACTCAGACCTGAAGACAGAGAAAAACATTTTTGGCAGATTTAGTGTCCCTCCTTAGTGAGTAGACAGTTATTATATATCACTGGCTGGAGGACCCATGTTATATTCTTGCTCTGGCCTAGGTAAAATTAGCTGTATTTGCATCAGAATGATCTGGTTTAACACCTCTGTGTTATCTGGGGTTAAGAGATGTAATTTGACATGACCTCCATAAACTGCAGAGGTTTTGGATGTTGCACAGTCCAAGCTATTTCCCTCCTCTCTCACTGTCTCAGGAATACTTTCATTGAAACATTATTTTTAGAAAAAAAAATATAAATATAAACATGTTTATAACTTAATATTATATGTCTTAAATATGTATTCAAAAGGAACTGAAATACCATGGAGGTCTAAATGTGTAGCTCTCTCTGCAGGGGTCTATGCTAGGGGTTTCTCACATGCAATTAAAATCTGCCACTTTAAGCTCTTTGAGCTGGGAAACACAGTATCTAATGCATAAACAGTGTCTGGGACTGTGAATAGTACCAAAAACTGATAAAAATACATAATAAATAGAAATAGGCCTGCTCTGTGCAAGAAGAATTGCAATTCCTTTTGTTTGAGGCTACACTTTACAGGTATGTTCACAGCAGCACCTCGTGGTAGACAGGAGACTCTAAATTCCTTTTTATGTTCCAAGTCCCCAGAAAACACAAATGCTGGCAATTTGGGCAACTGGAATGACTCAAGGATTAGAAGGTATTATAGAAGAAGAACAAGGAAGGGAACTTAATTTACACATCTAAGGTAAAAAAGAGATTAAGGGGATATAAAACTATATAAAACATCTTCAAGGAGCCAAGGAAATAATATCAAGGCAGGAAAAAATGTGCATGCTAGCCAAGAAAGTTTAATAAATACACAATCCCAAAGCTATTAGGTTTTGGGTAGAGAGTGGAAAACAATGGCTAAAGATAGACAAATGCAATACTCAAGAAGAGAAGACAACACAGGTGGCTGCACCAAAACCATATGAAAAGAGAAGAATGTAAAAAGATTGCTTGCAACTTCTCAATAAAAATAAAATTGGTATTGATACTGAGTTTTTATTCTGTTAAGATGTGTAATATCAGGGCCTTCTGGACCAAAGAATGTCTTTCTGGCTTGTTGAGGGATTGCTTTTCTTTAGGTGAGATATGCAGAAGCCAGAAGTGCCAATTGTTACTTTTAATAATATTTTTCAATATCTCAAAGTTCATCTATGTGAATACCTGGCAGACTCTTGCTGTTTCATCTTTCTGAGCACAAGGTGGGGAAAACTGTCCAAGCACTTTAGAAGGAGATGAAAAACTGAAATAAAAGAAGAAGTGTGAAATCAAAATAATTTCTCATTCAATTTCTCTGATTATTGAGCACATTAGAAGAAGGTATTTTGTGGAAGATGCTCTGTAGGAATGTGGTAGGAAGCTGGCTGCAGCACAACTGAGTACAGAGAGGACATGAAAGGTAGGAAACTTAAAAAGACAGATTTTTTTTTCATTAAAAACTGGGTCATATATGAAATCACAGTTATTCTCATTCATTTCTGTTATGTACTGAGACTCTATGTAAACTCTCTGAAGCCCACTTTCTTTAATCTGAAAACTTCTAACCCACTTAAAAAAAAATTAAGGACCTGTATTATATTGATCTTTCCGTTTCGTTCCGTGTTTTTAATAATACATCACAGAAGTGGCAAGGCTTTTATGATATGTTGGTGTCATACATCATAACTAGCACCACTGCTCCAGTGATGTATTATCCACACAGTGTCAGGAACCAGAAAGATAAATGCTGGTCTGTGGATGGCAGTGCACCCCTCTTGTGAAATAGTGATAAAGACAGATTCATTTATATGCATGCTACAATCCAGAAATAAACAACATTTCTATCTGATACAGGCTGCATGCTACTTTTGGCAGGATGTATAGGCATTTTTACAAAAGAAGAAGCTGGAAAGCCATATATTTGCTTTGAGTTAAACATTCTGCAAATAAATCTTGATTTTTTGATTGAAAGGAGCTCCAGCAAGAGGGTAAACACTGAGCACCCTTCCCTCGTGGACAGGGGTAGCTGAAGGATGGATCATTCCACATGGTTTTCCATGTCTCAGCCTATTTTCAAGAATCAATCCCTTATGCTTATGTGTTTTCAGGCTCATCACATCCATGATATCCACTGAAGTCTCTCTCTGCCAGCTTTGTTACACATTGTACTGGTGGCATAGATAATTTCTGTACGATGGGTTACACCCTTTTTCCTGATTTTCTTTCTCTCTCAGAGCTGTGTTGTTGTCTCCTTCACACCCCAACAGCCAAAGGACATTATTTGCCTGTACACACGTGTTGTTTCAGCTGCCTGACACTTTGCTGAGCTCCCTCAGAGTCCTGCACAGAAGGGCATTTTGTGAAAGACCTCCTCACTCAGGAATATTCACTGAGCACTCCACTTTTCTGTGAGCTAATTTTTGTTCCCAGCCTTGGTAACCATGAATTTGGGAGGTGCACTGTTCAGAGCAGCCATGACTCACACTGCAATAACACAAAGACTCCTAAATCCCATTGACCACCCCACCAGTGCCTACTGTGGAGCCTCCTGCACAAAACCACTCCTTGAGAGATGCTTTGAGCCACTACTGTCATTTTATCTGATCCTTCTTTGTTTTGCAAAACAAACACAGGAATTGGGAAGGGAAGGATTCATCTTTATGAAATCTGAGACTTATTTTTCAGATAAAATAACTGGAATATGTTTCTCTCTCTACTTATGCAAATGGAGTTGAAGAATTAAGCACGTGGTGCAGTAGATAATATTTAATTAGTTCAAAAAGCACTGTGGTTATTCCAGATTCTGTGGTCTATGAGCAAATCATATTAATTTGGGCAGGATGAATCAGCTCAGAACGAATGGACTTGACAGCGTGACCATCCTCTGAGCAGAAGGAAACCCAAAGCTTTTCTGAGGCTTAAAACCTTTGTTAGCTTTTATTAATTAATCAATCAGGACTGGTCATGAAAATAACTCCAGAAAGATTTTAATTTTTCCTAATTATTCAAAACTTAGTCACTGCTGTAAGTAATGGTTATAGGACAAGAACATCAGCTCCTCTGAGATTTCAAGCCTGCTTTTCTGCATTTATGCCTGAGGATAATTTTATTCTCTTGGCTTCTAGCTTGTCTCCTTACCATGAAATCACGCTTAGGAAATGCAAAAGAGAATCAGCTATGTGAGGAAAGAAAAAAAAAAAAAAAAAAAAGAGAAATGCCTGCACACAAACATATCCTTCAGCCAAGTCCTGACTACTGGAATATTAACCTGCTGGAGTAAAATTAGTGGTAACAATTGATTTACCAATAACGACTGCAGGCAGTATCTAGAGGTAACAAGTTGGTCTGTCAAGTCTCTTGGCAACATTAAATCAGTCAGTCAGATGATAAGAGTGATAAGATGAGCCATATGATAATGGAATTTTCCAGATTTGCTACACTCACTGGGTTTTATCTTCCTTTGTAGCACAATCCCTTCCTTCCCACATGACTAAAACAACAAGTCCCCTTGCTACCTCACCATCTACAAAAGGCTAAATACCCACTTTTTTTTTTGCCCAGAAATTAGGAAGTGGAGATGTGGTGGAATGCTGTAGATCAATTAGACAAGTAACAATGGCAGCCTTTGGTGGCTGGACATGGCTGGTGTAGATTGAATAGAGTATGTCCTGGCAAAGCTGCCAGGTGCTTTGTATGAAACAATCAGCATGCACAAGTTGTAAGTTCTCATGCTTAATTACAGCAACTGTAGCAGCAGCACAGGTTAAACACAGTGGCTTTCATTTTACAGTATTAATCAGAAGAAAATAATGAAACACATTACAGCAGGCTTTCAAATCCCTGCCTTTGTATTGTGGTTTCATCATTTTCTTCTCTGAAAAGGTTTCATTCAGCCTCTGCCTTTTATATCAAGCCCTGTGAATCATCTCAAGTAAAATACAAACATGGTAATTTGTTATAAAGCTGAGACTGGATGTACATCATCAGTTCTGTTGCAAAATTATGTTGTAAAAGCAGCCTATGATGTTGGTTGCATTTGTTATTTTTTCTTTCTCTTTATGCTTTTGTATATCTGTCCCCAGAAGATCATAAAATTATTCTAATTAGGGATGTCAACTTCTGCCTGAGAAGCTGAGGGGGTAATTACATCATTTATATGCAAAATGGGTAATTTTCTCCCTGCTCTTCACCATTCCCTTCTTTCCATTTATTCCCCCATATCTCCACTCTTCAGAGCTGAGCTATTTAATTTTATTCTACTCCATCTGGAATATCTATGCCACTCTTCCATACAGTGTCAGACACAAAAGCAGGAGCTACCTTTAGACTAAATCCTCACAGCTCTTTTTCTCCATGTACTCCTGACTCTATTCAATATTCTTAGGGAGTTTAAGGTCTCCCACAGAGACACTGACTTCTGCCCTATTGTACATCAGTAACTTTTCACTAAGACAGAAAACATGCAGAAATGTGAAAATTAATTTTTCAAGTTGATGGGAAGAGGGGGAATTAGCTCCTAGTTAGAAACCAAAGATTCTGGTATCTAGGACAATATACCTAGACTAATCAAATATTCACCAACAATATTTGAGTGAAAACTGACTTTACCACAGCATCACCAAATTCTAACTATTTTCATACCCATAATCTTACAGAGCATCTTTAAAAGACACAAAGAGAGGCCTAACTCATCAGAAATATAATACAATATGGACCAAAAGAGGGTGAATCCTTTACATAAAGAATTTTTTTTTTATTTTTCAAAGAAGCAAGAGATGCACCTATAGAAGAAGAAGATTTGGCCATTGGTCTGGATACTCAGCTCAGTCTTCAACTTGCTTGGACCCTGGGGCATAACCACAAGTGGTGGAAGAAACTGTGTAAACCCACAACATTAGACAGCAAATGGTGACATTCAGGACTGCAAATGCATGTAGAAAAGTCAAATAAATAAGTTAAATTAAATCTATACTACTGACTTTGGCATATGGCCTCTTTTGCACCCAAATTCAGGCAGAGGCACCCCTTTTCATCATTGGTTCCTGGTAATCATTACCTCAGTCTTTATTTTCTTGACTTATTTCAGTAAACTGTGAAAATAATTCACAATAAATATCTTTCACTTTAAGCTATTTTAAACTTTACTCAATCTGTTTTAATTTCTGCCTCATTAATTTTTGGCATATGTTTTAAAATCCATTGTCAGAAAGATATTATACCCTAGGGGGTTATTTCACATTTTTTTCTATATTTTTCTAATGGTGACAGGCACTCACAAAATTTTCAGTGTGATTTTTGAATAGCTGATCACAAAATGATATTTAGAAGCAATAGATAAATAATAGACAAATTGCTCCTTAATAGCACTCAACTGCTATATTAATTTTCTATGTTTTTTCAAGGTTGAATGCAGAGCTTGTAATTTAAATTTAGTATTCATAACTTGGATCATTTGGGTAGCTTGCTAATTTAACAGCAATTCACTAAGTTTTTCTTTGGGGAAGGCATATTTGTAAATATTAGTAACTGGTGCTTTCTACTCAGGCCTCCTTGGAATGATATAGGGATTTTATTTGAATCAATGAAAAAACTGTGATGATAAGGAGATAATTCTGACTTAAACAGTGATGAATGCATATGCAGATTTTTACTTTATTGGTACTCACTGCTTTTTATTTTTCCACAAATAAAAAATAAAACAATTTATTTTGTCACATTGGAAAACCCTTTAGCATTGGCTAAGGTATAGTTTAAAAATATATAGGGAATCAAACTTCCTTTATTCATACACACTCCAACTTAGGTGTCTTTATTTTGCTTTTAAGATTGGAAGGAAAATCATAGGCCAAACATCCTTAAAAGCCAGAAAAAAGAGAGATTGTGTTCTGATACTTAAGTATCTAGAGCTTCAGGGTAGCAATTTGGGAGGCCTGTACAACCTAGATAAGCTGCCACAAAAATGCAAAGGCCATTACAACACTTGTTCCTGCTGGCTTTTGTACGCTTACCTTTTCTTCTCCTTTTCCCACTGTGCCTTATTTTCTTCTTCTATATCCAGAAAATTGAAGATATTTTAGGCCAGATTGACTACAGGTGGCTACAGGAGGAATTCTAGTTGCTCACTCAAAGCAGCTTTATGTTTTTGAAATGCCAACCAGCACACATTCAGAATATAGAGAGAATCTCTACACTGTACTCTTCTGAGGTTCAGTAGCACTTCTGCTTGCATTGTGCTGAATTCTGCAGGGCCTTTCTGATGTTGGATGACTTCTGCTTGATTTCTGCTGGTCTTTACTGACCAGTTTTATCTCATCATTCATGTTGAACAAGTATTAATTTATCCGTGTAATTGCACAGGGATTATTTTTTTTGCGTTCAGCTCTATAAAAACCATCCTACATTTTGTGCTCAAAACAGTTCCAAAAGTCTCATCCCAGCATTGTTTGGAAGAGATAAAGAATATAGACTGGCTGAATTCCTAAAGATTAATTTATTGAGAGGAGATGAGCTTTGTTCTGGCAGTAGCTAGAATGGGGACTCTTACAGAAGATGCTTCTTGCTAGTAGAAGAATTTAGCATAAGAGATTTGAGATTATAGTTTTCCTATAATCTGTTCATTGTGAGGGGAAGAAATTCTCACAGAGTGAACCATCATCCATTTTTAGGATGTGAGGGTGTGCACACATAGGTACTAAAATGACTCATTAAAAATTAATGGTTTTAGTGCATTCCAGTGTGAGTAGACTACTATTCCTCTTTCAGGTGAACAGGGTGTGCCTGGCTGTTTCAAAGCCCAGGTGGACTGCAAGGACCACCAGTGCTGGGAGGCCTCTTTCTCCTTTTCACTTGGATTGATCCCAAATAAGTTGCAGCTTTTCAGCAAAGCTCATGTCCCTCAGAGGCAGCAGAGTTGATAAAGTAGGGATTTTAGTGATATATCAAATAATATAATATATAATCTAGTTTGTTGCAGTTGACATGTTCTATTCTTTATCCATTTTAGTTAGAAAAGCCTCTCATCAAGCTCAGATTTTAGAATCTTGCAGTCTTATTTTTTGCCTATATATAGCTCAGAATACAGCAACTATGACACTTTTGGTAAGTAAGGAAGACAAGATGTTACATTCTATTTGCAGCCATTTTTTGGGTTTAGTCGTGGTTTTCTAGAGTAATAAGAACTTTTCCTAATGTGATATAAAACAAGGGCATTATGTCTGTTTTTTTTCAGCCTTCAAGAATGCTCTGATCTTCTGAAAGAAATGGATCCATCTGGACCTTGTCTTGCACTTTTTGGAAAGCTGCTTCTGCTATCTTTAAATGGTGTGACCTACGACCCTAGTTATAGAGTATCACTCTTTCTTTTAAGAAATTGTTTTTATCTCAGTCACTTTGAGCTCTTCATTTCTTGGTTTTTTTTCAGTGAAGGAGCGCAGCTGATCAAATTGGTGTAATACATGACCTCCTGCACTTTGGGAAGTCAGTGAATTCGTTGTTAAATCTTTTTTAAGAGGTATTTCCAGGGCTCATTTGAAATCTAAATTTGGTTCTGTTAGCAGTCATCTCTGTGTGACAGTTTCATTTACTTCACACGCTAATCCAGCAGATAACATGGCAGATAACATTTCCTGCCCCTGAATTCACAGCATTCTTTTATTAGTTTTACATTGCAACAAATACAAAGATAGATTCACCTTATGGCTGAACTTTGCCATTTGCATTTCATACAACTCCATACAACTACCAATATTTTGGGGTGACAGAGCTGTTTTGTTTTGTTGTTTTTTTAAGAGGTCTATAATCTCTGGAAGTAATTATCATTTAGTCATTCAGGAACAATTTGGTTAAATGTTCTCAAACATTTAAAACTGTTTTGTTTTTGTGCCATACATAATGTGACTTGCATGAAAACAACATCTGCATATTTTTCTGAGGAGTTTTTCAGAGTCTCCACATCATTCTTCCTGGGCTGAGTTCAAAGCAACAGTAAGTGATGCTGTCATGAGGATAGCACATTTGGTGTCTGGTGTTCTTCAACACCTTATTAAAGCACTAATTATGATTCTCATCACCAGATATGAAAGTATTTCATTAAGGAATCTAATACCAAAATTGATGGGACATTTCTTATTGCTCTTTTTTCTGTTGATGAAGGGGGGTGGGGTGGATACCTGTGGGTTGTTTTGGGGGATTTGGATTCTTTGAAGGTTTTGGATTTGGTGTTTTGTTTTTTGTTTTGTTTTGTTTGCAAGTTTTTTGTGGGGGAGTGAATAATCGACTTTCTTTCAGGCTGATGTAACCCTTTTTCAGTTTTTTCCCTTTACTTTTCTCTGAAGTCATACAAGTAAGTATTTTTTCTATAACACAGAATTGGCTCAAGTGAGCTGTGAGGATTGGTTCCCTGGTTGATGAACACCCATGTGATGTTTTGCAAATTCAAATAGGTGATATTTGGTTGAAGATGTGCTTCATCACAAGAGATCAACTCATCTATTAGGTTAGATGAGAATGTGAGATGTTTAAACTCTGTTTGAATTAGTAGTTCAAAGGATCATGTAAATATTTTCCTGTTTCAAAAATAGGAGAGGCAAACTGTCTGCTGTTATGAATTAAGCCATTAACTGGCCTTGGACAAAAGTCAAACCTCTTTAATCCCAACTGAGTGTCCTACTCACTATTCCACTTTCTCATTTTGTAGCATCAGGGAGGAGTCATTCTGTGGATTCCCCTTTGGAATACAAATTAGCTAAACAAGCCATCATAAATTTTAGAAAAAACATATCCTTCATTGTTCTAAGAGCTCAACTAGTGGGACACACCAGTCAATGGAAAACAGGGACAGAGAAGTGATTAATATTGATAACTATCTGGCTGCTGATACCTGAGACTTCCAAATGCCTCTTAGCAATGCAGAAGCTGGAAATTATTTTGAAAGTACTATTTCTACAACAAAACTACTTTAAATTTATTGCTTATTCTTTTGCCAACATAGTGCATGGTTCCAAAGGAAATAATTTAATGATATATCTGTAGAACTTTTGCTTTTTCAAAATACTAAAATAGCATGGTTGCACACAGCAATGAAAAGCAATGTTGACTGTCATTATTGTCATTCTGCCAGACCTAGTGAACATTTGGCACAGGTGGTGCTTGCCTTGTAGCTGTTTGTTTAGTACCAGGAAGTTTTGGAATTACTCATGCCATTTGAGAGGGCAATAAAACTAATTTTCAGGAAGGTGCTGACAGTGGTGTCTTTACCAGTGCCATGCCATCTTTTATTGTCAGAGTTGTTCACATTCTAGAATTTTGCTTTATTTCGTGTATGGATCTGTGTGTGCATGGCATCATGCTGATAGTTGAGACAGATTATTTATCTGCAAAAATACTGGATGATTGTACACACTCTGTTAGGTACTCTTCATTTTTTATCACCTAAAAACTAGCACTATATGAGGGCTTAATGCTTCAGGCTGTAACACTGTGCAGAAAGAAACATGCGATGAATATCATATCTTTGCATGGAATGTGCTCCTCTTGAAATTCACAAATTGTAAAGCAACCAAAGAAAGGACTAACACAGGGAGTGGGACATCAGAATTCCCATGAGTAGAGCAGGAGCAGAGAGCAGGAGGCTTTATGAAAAACAAAGTCACACAGTAGCTTTTGAGATGTGAGGAAACACTTTGATATTGGACAGATACCAGACCTGTGATACTGGAGAGAAGCAAATAAATAAATAACACAGACCTACAGGGCATGTGTACTGACAACCATAAAAATTTCTCCACAGAAATGAAAATTCCCTTAAATCAAAAATTCCATAAAGATTGGTGACCTGTCAGCAGTGGAGTTCTGTAGGTCTCCATACTAAGCCTAATGCTTTTCAACATCTCCACAAATCACTTGGTCACAAGACTGGAAGGGATGCTTAAACCAGTTGGCAGATAATTAAAAAATGGGAGGAGCCCTTCATTTTTGCAGAATCTAAAATGTAAATTCTACTATTACTAGTGTGATTATAATGGCATTTAAGAGCTTAGAAATGTGAACATCCTCCTTGTACTTACAGCCATTTTTGGAGAATGGAAGAATTAAATGCAAATATAATCTAAGCATTTTGCTCTGTTGGCAAAAAGTCTCAGGGTATTCCATTTTCATACTCTGTACATTTAATGAATGTTGTAGTTTAGGAATGCTATTCTTCAATTTAGTGCTCCCACTGAAACCACTCCAAGCCTTGCTCCAGTCAGTCATTTCCCCCCTCCTCCTCCCCTCTCTGGCAGGGTGGAGAGAAGAACAGGAGACAAAAGGCAAAGGTCATGGATTGAGATAAGAGCAATTCACTGGGAACAGCAAAGAAATGAGAAAGAGAGCAGGAACAGTATTTATTACAAAAGCATACCAGAGAGGTGAGTGATCCCCTTCCAAATGCTATATGTGCCCTATATAGCACAGGATTCCAACAATGCCCAGCCACCTCCATGCTAGCTACCCTGACCTGAAGGAACCCCTTCCCCCATTCCCCTTAAATGACATAAGGTGGTTTAGAATAACATCTGGATCTTAGCCATGCCCCATCCTAGCTACTGCCAAAATTAACTAACTCATAGTCAGAACCAGGACATTTTTAGGTGATAAAAACCTAATTTCATATCATAAAAATCCTGCATTTTAAAGTCATCGCTCTTGTTTTGCTTTAGGCTATAGGCATGAATGGTGGTCTAAGTGGAAAATGTGTGAGCTGCTGCACTCTGTATGAGGAAGTCATTAAATTTATGGATTGGAAAAACATAATTCTAGTTTCCCATTGGTTTTGCATTTGTCTGACTGCAGTCCTTTATTTCCTAGTTTCAGTTAGGAATATATGTAATAATTTGTGAATTAAGCCTGCTTTGTATGCTCATTAGCTGAACCTGAAGCCCCTGTCCTGTTAGCCATGTTAGATATACATACAGCAATTAGCTGATCCTGATGATAGGCCTGAAATTGTTTCATGATGCCTGTAAGCACACAAAAGTTTAGAAGAGTCCAAATTACCCAGTGTCTCAGCAGTGAAGTAGGAATACAGCTCAGCTTGCCAGCTGTCTCCTCAAACCCATGCCTTTAATGTGAGTGATAGACTTTTATGCAATATTGAGATGTAGTAAAACAGGGAAATGATTTTAAAAAATGAAGCATGGCACTGCATCTCTCTTGCAGCCTGTGTCAAATATAAAATGAAAATATAAATGGAAATAAAACGGATTTTGTACAGTTTACCTTCAAGAAGGCCAAGCTGGGTGTCTTTGGGAATTAATTTGAATGTTAAAAGTAGATATGTAAGCACTGAACTTGCTGTCATCACCTTGTTTAAGCTCAGGTGCTTTGTCTCAGGTCTTCTAGCACTTTGGGTGGCATACATTCTCCTATTTCTCCAGGCAGGTTTCCATGAGTGTCCTTGAAGCCTTCAGTAGCAAATTCTGTGGGGACCTAAAATGAATTTTTGGAATATTGCTAAATATCTGTTAGCCAGAACACAATATTCTCATTGCACAAAAACAAAAACAAACCCCAAAAAAACAAAACAAAAAAAAAAAACCCAAACAAACAAAACAAAACAAAAAAAAAAGCCAAACCAACCTTGTTTAATTTCCTGCTGTTCCACTAAATTCCACTGCAGTTTGCTATGAAGAAGATGAAATACCATTATCATTCTTTTCTTTGTAATACTACTGAACAATGAATGAAAGGGAAGTCCCAGATGTTTTTCTTTTTCATTTCTAAATTTAAAAAATCCTTGTGTTCATTTATATGGATTTCACATCATAGTTGTAGCACTTAGCTTTAACTATTTTTATCCACTTGGGAGGATTGATGGTGATAGTGAAACCTGCTTAATATTTTTTTTTTTTTTTAGTTCAAAAATCAAGTGACAGGAGGGTTGTCCTATCTGATCATAAAGATTACTGATGTGTGGAAACTCAGAACTGATTTGAATATGATATAAAAATTGGCACATTATCTCTAGAAGTGAAAATGCTGCTCTAAACTTCTGACAAAGTTCTCTGATTTTTTGAAGTTGACAGTATTTTTGTTGCTTTGATCTTTTGGAAAAATCTTCAGTATTTCACCTGTGTGTCTAAGCCAGAGGACTTCAAAAATCCCAGAAGCCCTTTTGAGATGCTTGTGGAGCCAGTTCTTGGGGGCTTACTTCCTTAGAACTAGTAAGTGCAAACTCTGAGAAAGGTCTGAGAAAGGGGGAAGATGGTGACTGCAACTCCACACGAAGTTCTGTCAACATGAGACAGGTTCACTCCCCTCAGAGCTCAGGAGGAGGAGCTGGGTGTGATTTCAAACAGAATTCCTGGACCAGATGACTCTGGGTGATGGCTTAGAGAAGCACACTAAACAGTCTGTGACAAAGGAGGGAGTTCCCACAAGATAAGCTACCGCAACACACACAGATGGCAAAAAAAGGGAGTGAATTTCAGGCCCACGGGAAGGAGAAAATGTTTGGAATTAGCATACTGGACCAGACTCCACCCTCCAGTCTGTGGGAAAAGCACAGACAGCAACACCAAGAAGGTGCCAGGTCTGGTGGGACAGACCTGGGTACCCTAAACAGACAAATATCCCACCTTGGCAAAGTGTGATAAAGGAAGCAGCTGCTTACACACCTGCCATCCCTAGCTGTGGGAACAGCACATATGTCCCATGGGTATCAGGGACCCCATCACCAAACAGAGCAGGGTGAAAAAGCACCAGAGGGAAATGCAGGACTCCACATGGTGATGTCTTTGCTTATTCTCTCTCTCTCTTCACCTCTCCCCCCTCCTATTTCTCATATTTACTGTTAAATAAAATCCATCATTTTGACTTTGGCATATGATCTTATTTGCATCCTAATTCAGGCAGAGACAACTCTTAAAAATTAGTTCCCAACACTGAGAAAAAAAATAAAAGGTGAAATGGAAGACTGCAGCTTCCATTTAAAATAAAATAGTGCTATAATTTTATTTTTCTCAAAATGTAAAATCGTGCAAAGAAAAATGTAGCATCATTGAGTACAGTAGTGGTCTGAAGTAATCTGAAATATTTTTGGGCAGACATCAGAATATTTCATGCATAAAAACTCTTTCAAAAGGTGAAATACATAAGTAAATAAGAATCTAATCCAGCAAGTCAGCCCCAAAGTCTTAAAAAGGTCCTGTGCCAAGACAACCCACCGATTAAAGGCTCTCCACTAATCATCCTTGAAATTAGTGCTTGTTATTTCCAGAAGTCCTGCACTGTCTTTGAATCAACTGCTCCAAAAGTGGGGCGGATGTCCCAAAAGGTGTCAGCTTCCTTGCAAGTGAATAACAGGCTAGGACCTTCATCAGCCCCTCATCACACAAAAAGGACCTCCTGGATGTGAACTGGCCCTGTGACATTGCCTCAGACGTGCAGGGAAAACCAGGATGCTCCACCCTGGAGCCCCAGGGCCAGGGGCTCCTCATGCCTGGTGGGGAAACCACCATGGCCACCAGTGTGGACACTGAGGAGTAACAGCCCAGCCAGTCTGGCTTCTGAATGGTCTCTGAACACTTCTGCTCACCCCACTGTGACTATCTTAAGGCTAAAAGAAGGGGATTCCTCTCTGGTTCATCTTCCAGTTATTTCTTAAGGTGATTTCTATTAATAACAATTTCATTAAACTGCACTCTGATGAAATTGCTGTGAAATGTTGTTATTTTTAGGGATTTAAGTTAAACACCAAGCTCTTAGTGTTCCAGCTGGCTGCTCATGCAAACCCATAACTAAGATTTGCACACTTTACAGCCTGTGGTCTGAGGACTGCGGTATTTTGCTGATTTGCTGCACTTTTAAACAAAACATGGCAAATCTATAGGGAAACTTGTCCAGGATTTTCTGATACTAGACTTCCTGAGCTGATCTGAGCACGCCTGTACTGCCAGCTTCATGTCTTCATCTATCTCTAACTTGTTTCCTACTCTTCAGAATCAGAGAAAATATGTCTAATATTTCCATCACCCCTGCCCTGAGTAATAAAAGACTTTTCTACTACTCAGCCCAAATTCTAATCATCCACTCTCCAAGGTTAATGTGGAGCTGTAGGTGGAGTAATACACTGTGTTCAAGTAAAGAAAACATTTACAGAAAAATCACCATATGGAGCCTATTTAGACAGATGATCTAATTATCATAATGCCCAACTAGCTGATGCAGGAAAGGTTTTACACAGGATGCTTCTTTCTGGTGTTTGCCCTCCTGTCCATAGTAGAGGTGAAGTTGTTCTCTGAAACCCTGAGACTGATAAGTTCTCACTGTACATGACAAAGTTTGTCATTTGTAAAAGAAATGTCCCTTAGTTATAAAAGAATTTTTAAGTCCCAAGGGAAGTTTGATTAAATAACAAGAAATATAAGATTTGTTTTTTAGACTGAAGAGGCAATTTTGTGAAAGAAGCTGTTTTAAGAGAGAAGGAAGTGGAATGATTTTAACATTACAAGTGACAGCCAGATGTACATCAATATGCCTGAATTGGAAATAATCACTTTAAATCTGTACCTAAATTTTGTTCATGCTTCTTTTCAGGCATTCTTATCCCTCTTTGTATTCTTAGCAAGTTTGCTTATGACTTGGCCATCCCACATGAACCACATAAAATGCATGACACAAAATACACAGTTATATTTAGCATGAGATTATACAGCTCTCTAGGAAATACAATTTGCTACTCACAGAATCACAGAATTTCCCGAGTTGGAACAGACCCACAAGGATCATCAAGTCCAGCTCTTAAGTGAATGGCATTTTTAGCACCATTCTTTAACCAATTCAAAAGGGTTTATTATCACAATTCACTGCACTATAAGAAACCTTGCTAGTGCAGCCAAACACATAACATTAATGTACAGAAAATTAATGTGTAAACATCCACAGTGCCCTTCACCTTGCAATAGCCAGTTCATTACACCCCACAAAATCTGTGCACAAGCACCTTAGCCATCCTTAAAGTGCAGTGACTCAGAGAACCCCAAGACACAATGTGACTAAAAATAAGCTCTTTTCTCCCTGTTATAAAGGAGACAGAGACCACTTACTCAGCCATGTGTGCATAGAACAGAGCCTGGAGCTTTCTGGAGGGTTGTTCTCAACTATAATTAAGGAGGTCCTTTAGAGATCCTACCAAACTTAGCGACTGCTGGACTACCAAAGCACTTTATTTGCAATATGTCAACCACAAGTGCAATAGCATTAGCTGAAGAGAAGAAATATCAGTTCAATTCCATAACTACCTTAGGTTACTTACATTTGCTAGTGACCAAAGTCTAAGGTTGACTCCAAGTTAAAGTTCTCAGCTAAGATTTTTTTTTTTCTTTGTCTTTTGGCTCCAAATTTTCAGCTTTTATTGTGGATCATGCACCCAAATATGCTGCTCTGAAGAATATACTGGGCTAAAGAACGGGGAAGATTTAAAGAGCTAAAAAATAGCTTTTAATAGCAACCAACACAAATTCTATTGATAATTGTAAACTCTCATTCTTAGCAGTCCATTTTACACTAAGACGTATATAAGGTTATTAATTAATTATTAGTAATAACAAACTAAGTGAGTTTTATTCCAAAGCAGAACATCTTTGGTTTCAGGAGTACTTCTGAGTATTAGTCATATGTGGGTGAAAGATGTGTCCTCAGGAGAGGAAGCTTTTAAGTCAGATAAAGATTCTGCAGAAGTAATTAAATGAATCATCAAGAAGGCTCTCACCTCTCACTTGGAAATGTCGAGATAAAAATGTAACTTGAGTATCTGTAGTTTGTTTACTGCAATTCTTTTCAATCTTGTCAGCAATCTTGGAAAGCAACCTGGGTCGACATTTGATGAAAAGTATACATAAATATATATATATATTAGTAGATGTGTCCACCAAAAGTGAATGAAAGAAAGCAAGCAAAATGATGGGAATGGCACAGCTTTATACATAGAATTATTTCTATATATGTTTATATATATATGTATATATATATTTCTATGCTTTATACATAGAAAAGATCTTAAGGATATTAAGGGTATAGCAACAAGTAGTCTACTTTCAAAAGAACAGAGCAAAAGTAACTAGGGTAATACAATAAAGCTTTTAGTAGTGAAAATGGGATTTTCCAGCCCTGAGGAATTTTAGGCTATACAACCTTTGTCCTAAATGCTCTTAATCACGTGTGACAAATCAAAAAATCTGCTTTCTCTATGCTTAAGGATTCTTAAAAGCTCTTTTCCTAAAATATACAATTATGGAAGAAAATATTTTAAACATCTACAAATTTTTAATAATGCTATTTCAAATCACTGCCTTTTTTTTCTTTTTTATGTAAATATTAATGTTCAGTAAAAGCACCTATTATTGATAGATGAAAATATTTACAAGAAACATTCTTAAGCATGGTCAGTGTATTACATACTTTACATTCATCTCTACAGCTTTTTGTATAAAAATATTTAATTGGTTAGGCAAGTAATTTGTTTTTATAGCAACACAGAGAAGGGCTTTGAGATATTTGGTTTTTATATAATAACTAAAAAGGGAATAAAACATTGGCAAGAGATGCACAAAATTGCTTTCATCTTTTATTTCCATATTTGCAGCTTGCTGTGCCCTTTGCAGAGATCACAGTACCCAAACTCTATTTCTCATGTTAGGATGATTCACAGTAGGGAAGCACTTTCCTATATTATTTTCATCAAAAGGAGCTTACATTTGAATATTACCATTAGGCTGCTAATTTACACTTTGGAGAAAGGGTCAGGAGTATTCCATTTTTTTGATGACTTGATATTAGCTTCAAAGAGAATTTTTCATAACTCTTGTAATTTGCCACTGCAGTTTTGCCATCCGCCACCGTTGAATTATATATGTTTTATAAAACAAAACTCTGAGAGAATTAATTTTTCAAGGCATTGAGACTTCTGGGTTTCAGAATAGCCTTTGTTACTGTCATCAGAATGGGAGGTCTCACATCTCATATTGCATATCAAGCACCTTGGTGTACTCGGCATTCGATATTTATTTCAAACAGAAATGGAAGGAATCATACTTTCTATATTAACATTCAAAAGCATAGAGAGTCTCCATACCATAAAGATATCCTTCTGCTCTGTTCATCCCTCCAAAATAAATTGGAATTCTTAACAGGGTTCACACCACCAGTGGTTTTCCCAAAGAGTGTAAAATATTACTGCCGACTACAAGTGACATAGGAATCATCATTCTGTTGAATTTGGGCACTCTCTCATGAAGAAACCTATTCAATCAGGGGCTTTTATAAAGTAAGGCTCAAAACCTTACACCTGATGAATTGATTGATGATGGCAGCTGGTCACCCATGGTCCAGCTCAAGCAAAGAAGAGGAGCTGAGTAAATATTTGCTGTGTGTAAAGGGAATTGTATCATACAGAAGTGCCATCTGTGCTGACACTGAGGATAATGAGAATAAAGTATCATTTTATCTACCACATTGACATCAGGTCAGTTCTTCCACCCCTGTAAATTGTCCTAGCTCCACTGGCCTTAATGAAGGCATGGAAAATGAGACTGCTTCAGATGATGTGGCCCACAAATTCTTTAATCCTGGAGAATGTTCATAGTCCAAATAGGGATCATATCCTAATTGGGAATTGTCAGGCCTTTTGTTTGTTTCACTTAGGTAATTAATTACAGAAGAGACAATAGTCTTATCACGTGCCTTTTTCAATATGCTTTCACAGGTAAAATTTAAAAAAATACTTTTTTATAATTTACATTGCTAAGTGACATGAAAGATTGCCTGTTTAGAGTTCACTAAGGTTCAGATGGGTTCTGCCGTGAGCTTTAGTTTTCCTCTTCTAAAACCAGGATGGAAAAAGAATGAGGATGAAAAAACAGTGATGTTTAATCAAAACAACTGGATTAATTCCCAGACAGATTTACAGTCTTACTTGTTGAGATGGAGTTACAAATCCAGTCAAAAAAGGGAAAAGTCTCCTGAGGTACACAAAATGTACTCCTGCTACCAGAAACAAATGATGATCTGCTGCTTAAAGTGTGGGCAGCCAGAGCTTGGCACATTTTGCAAATGATTTTGCAAAGATTGTTACAGCTCATGTCTTGCTAGCTCCCTACCCACACAGACTGTGTCTGGACTGAAGAGCCATGGGCCATTTCTCTTTCAGACCAGCGTGTTTTCTTATCCAATATCTGGGTAATGTAAAGATGGACCCCACACAGAGAACAGAAATGGAGACAGAAGTGCTGAAGGATTTTGGTTTTTCTTCTTGTGAATTAATTTAAAAAAAAGGCTGGAAAAACCTTCAGGCTAGAATTCATGGTAGTTTTAAAACTGGTTTATCTCTTTCTTTATTGTTTTTTGTTTTGTTTTTTGTTTTTTGTTTTTTTTTTTTAAGTGGCAGATGTGGGGGAACACAGCTGTGTGTGCCTATCTATGCATGTAACCATCACTCTTTTATTTCTGTGACTCTTGGTCCAAATAAATGATTCCTTATCTCAATCCCAGTGTGTCATTTCTAACCACCTCTGATTATTTCTGTCCCTTCCTTCCTTGACTTCAATTTCTACATTTTTTCTTTCTATAGCCTTGACCAATTTCTTGTGTTATCCTTCTTCCCTCACCGCCCCCTCATCCCAGTATACAAATTCACCCTATGACCCAAATCCTAGTGTCTGGCCCATGGAAAAATTGTGGCACTGCTGGATATGTGTCATTTCCTTAATCTTGCCTTCAGGTCTGTATTTCTTTTGTGCTGATGACTTTGTAGTCCTCTGTTAAGCCATAATATGTGATTAAAAAGTATATAATGGTATGAGGGACAAAGGCTGCAGGTGCATTTTCTTTTTTTCATTACACCAAATTTCTCTGTGCTGAAGTGGGACAAACCAACTACAGAAAAGTGTTCTTGTCTGGCTTACCACTGTCAATAACATTTCACCTCAAAAGGAAATGGTACTGGTGAGAATGACAGCATTCAGAAAGACAGAAAAATACTTGGAAGCAGTTCTAGGTGGTAGCTGGATCTTATAATCTTGTATTAAGGGATATATACGAGCAAATTTAATGTCGTTTCTACACTTTCAAAAAAATGCACCCCTTGCTTATCATGTATCAAATCTGTCCCTCTGTTCAATGCCTGAGTGGGGCACGAGATAAACAGACATGCTTCTGGGTGTCAGACAGAAATAAGTTATGGGTAATGGCTTAAACATTGCTAAAATTGACCTTTGCCCATTATGGCTAAACTGAATAAAGAGGCTGAGACCACCCAAGCCCATTCCTCCGTCATCTGACTGCAGCTTTGAGCTGAGACTTGAGCTGCCAAACAGAACCTGAGGTACAATAAAGGTGACATTGTTGTACAATTACCTCTGGTCTAGGGACAAGGAAACAAGACTAAGGCAGGAGAATGTATCCACAAAAAAGCCAAACCCAGCAGCTGTCCTGAAAATCAACTGGGGCCAGGCTCAGGCTGGGGGAGGCCGTGGCCCCCTGGGTTCACCTGCTGAGGCCATGTTTGCACAGCCTGTCCCACAGCCAGGGAGGGAGGAGGAGAGTTCTGGGGGGTGCCCTGGAACCTCTGGTCACAGGCAGTGAACACCCATCCTCCTCACACAAACTGGCTCAGCTGTGAAACCCCCACCCAGGAAGGGCCACATCCGCGGGACATTGCCATGAGGGGCAGCTGAGGAGGTGCCATGATCCATCCAACACCCCCAGAGCGCCGCCCAGACTCATTGCTGAGGCCTTGCACAGAGCTCTGCTCCTGATGCAAAGGGATGCAACACATCCAGAGGCTGCTGCCAGACACTGGGCCAAACTTATCTCCTCTAGGAGAGGTACCTGGGCATTCCCACGTGGCCCACATCAACATGTTGCCATGTCCTCTTAAGTGTCCTTTTGGCCACTCCCAACCAGCTCCAACACAGCGGACTGTGGGAGACACTCTCCCATGCCCTGTGGCTGAGGAGACGCTGGCAGACAACGGCAGAGGAAGAAAAAGCCAACTCTTGGCAGGGGTGTTGTGGAGCCTTCATGCTCTGAGGAGGCTGTGATTTGAACTTAAGACTCCTCCCATGAGACTCCTGATAAAACCCTGGCACCAGGTCTCTGCTCCCTCTCTCTCTGCTCTGCCGTGCTGGGGGAGGAGGGAAATAAAATGGACTCTGGTGCTAAACAACAAGGAGACTTGTCTGGTCTGTTTCCCCTGGTGTCAGGTTGAGGCCTCCCCGACACAATCTCGTCACTGTAGCCATATGCTGCTACAGGGTGTAATCCAAGGTTTATTCTGGAACTCTGAGGAGCTCTGCACCACAGGGTGACCAGGCTGAGCTTCAACAGCTACTTTTAAAGGGAGGGGGAAACAAGGGAGGGAGTCACACAAAAACCAATGCGGGAACTTGGGAAGATAGGCATGAGGGGCCACAAATTGGGAAGCACTTGGAAGGAGGGCCCTGGCCTTTGGGCAATCACTCAATGCCCCTGATGGAAGGTTCTGGACAAAGGGGACGGGAGGCTGAGTGACTGACGGAGTCCCAGGGAGGAGACTGGGGAATGACTCAGCAAAAACTCCTGGTGGTGGATGGATTGACATGGGGGAAGAGGGAAACAACCTGGAGAAAACTATTTGGAGAGAACAAGGGTACAAAGGTGAAACCATTATAAACCAAAATAGGGGTGAGAAAAACACCATACAACATCAACCCACTGAGCTCCATGTTTGCAGGGGACCCTCAGCACCAAGAAGATCTGATGGACAGCATCCACGGGCTGCCGTTGGCATCCATGCAGTGGTGATGTTTTCTATTAAATCTGTCTCTGTCACTCTTTCTCTCCCATCACCTCTTTTCTATTTGTCCCTTTCTCTCTCTCGCTCTCATTTCTTGTTGAATAAAACCCATACTATTGACTTTGGCATATGGTCTCATTTGCACCCTAATTCGGGCTGAGTAATTTCTGATCATTTTATAAGAGGATCATAACAAGGGGCTGGAGGCCCACCAGTCCAGGGGCTGCTCCACGCCACTTCCAGCGGGTTCAGGGGTTGGATGGGTGCCCGGTGTGGCCCTTTGTGACACGGGCACATTGTATCAGGGCCCTGGGTGATGTGGGACACAGTGGTGTCCAGGGGCCATTGTGACATGGCAGAGCCGCGCCCCGCAGGGGCTGCACCAGGGGCTCAGGGCCCGGCACTGCCCAGTCCCAGCAGAGCCGCTGGCTCAGGAGGGGAGGAAGCAGCTCCCGGGATCCCACTCTGCACTCCAGGAGCTCAGACACAGAGGAGGAGGAGGAGGAGAAGGTGAAGGCAGCTGCAGGCACCAGCCCTGCCCGGCGGGCTGGCAGGCCGGGCCCTCAGCGGGCAGGGCCGGGGCGGGCGGCGGCTCAGGCCTGCCCTGTGCGACTCTCAGGAGGAGGGAGCCTTGGCCAGCATGGAGGAAGAGAGGGAATAGGACATGGATCAAGAGCTTTCCCGGTCAGGAGGGGTTACCTACCAAGACCCTTGCCTTTGGGACGAGATAACAGTCCAAGAGTTTTGCCAACAGCAAGAAGCTTTGCCATGTGGAGCTGGGAGATGCCAAGAATGCCATCAGTGCGAGGTGAGTGTGAAAGTCCAGTGGGGAGGTGGTCCATGGCAAGAGCCCGAGATGTCCAGCTGGGAAGAAAGTGTGACAGTCCAGGAGGTCTCCCAATGGAACAAAGAGGATAAGACATACCAGGAGCTGAATAAGCTGGAAGATCTGACATACCAAAAGCTGCCCCTGTGGGAAGGGAAGCGACACCAGGAACTGTATCCTTTGAAAAAAGATGTTCAAAGCCGTCTGCGCATGTACCAATGTGAAAAAGAAAAGAGAGATCCAGAGTTGTCCCAAGTGGGAGACAATCGCTACAAGAAGGAATGGGAAGGGAAGGGACACCAGGAACTGTATCCTTTGAAAAAAAATTTTCAAAACCGTCTGCGCATGTACCAATGTGAAAAAGGAATGAGAGAGCCAGAGTTGTCCCAAGTGGGCGACAACAGCAACAAGAAGGTATGTGAAGGGAAGGGACACCAGGAACTGTATCCTTTGAAAAAAGATTTTCAAAGCTGTCTGCGCACGTACCAATGTGAAAAAGAAAAGAGAGAACCAGAGTTGTCCCAAGTGGGTGACAACAGCAACAAGAAGGTATGCCCAGGAAAAGACTACAGTCTCCAAAATCTGGCCCAATGGGAAAAACACAACAGTGTTAAAAATCTGTGCCAAAGGGAAAAACAGACCACTGTTGAAAATCTGTGCCAAAGGGAAAAACAGACCACTGTTGAAAATCTGTGCCAAAGGGAAAA
>WBNP01000602.1:564553-646478 GCA_013401095.1 Passerina amoena
AAATGGACTAGAGGGCCACAATCACCTCCCTGGACCTGCTGCTCTTCACTCCTTTCTTTGCATCTGAAAATTCTGTTCAATCAAGCAGTGCGTAAAAAACATCATCTCAAATTGCTGAAAGACTTCAAAATAAATATATCTGGAGAAGAGTTAATATTAAACTGCGTCTTACTTAATATTTAACAAAGCTTATTTTAATATTAATCTTGTTTGACACTTTATAACTTTTTTTGACTCCTAACTCCTCAACCTTTCAAATTCCACTTTGTTCAAAAAGCAAAATTGCTGCAATCAAAATCTGCTAAATCTGCTCCACAACTGTAGTGGTCACATTCTTTTCCTTTATTGAATATTATGCCTGTTTCTTTACAGGATGAATTTGGCATGGGATAATCTTGTTATCCAGTAGACAATCGTGTTTCCTGAACATGCTCTCTTCAGTACAGTATTACCTATAACCCTTTTAAGGAAAACCTCACATTCACCTTTAGCCATTTTTGTTAAATTAATTATATAAAGGCTACAACTCCCCTCTGGAGAGTAATATTGGCTTTACCAGTCAGCAGTTGAAATGTTTCATTAAACTACTCTTAAACCTTTGAAGCTCATCTTAAAATAGGCCATTGTTATAAATACTAATTAAGTAATATATTTTGAGGGAAGGAGTTGGAAACGAGTACACAATTACCACAAAAGCGAAAGATAAATGGTCAATTTACATTCAGCAGGAGGTGATGCTTGATGTTCCATTAAGAGACATTAAACTTCTTGGCTAATTGTGAGAATCAAGTGAAGGAAGAAATTTTTAACTGAGCTCAATGGGACATTGATTAAGCCAAAATACTGAGATCTCCATCCCCAGTGTGGGTGAAGTACTTAATTTCATGAAAAACAGTGACTCTTGTTTTATTCAGCTGGACTCCAATAGATTTATGTGGATTTCAATAGATTATAGTGGAAATATTCATTCTGCTAAAAATTGAAATATATTTTCTTTTGTCTTTCTATATCTCTTTAATAAAGATGAATAAAAATGTACCTGCAATCAAAAGCACTTTTCTGTTAAAAATTATGACATCAAACTCTTCTGCACAGGAAAGGCATCATGTTGTTCTGTTTAATCTAAAATCCTCTGGTTTTGGTTGTTTGTAATTCTATAAAAACTCTTTACACTGAAGTTATTAAGAAACAAGAAATATAATTTCTCTTTGCATTTGGCCACTGCAGAAACACTTCAAAACATATCTAGAAGATAACACTATAAGGGCTCCAGAAATTCCAGTTTTCTAATATTTTCTTTTGATTAGGATATATGAAATCAAGTTTTACAGTCCTCAAAAAGTGAATAATGAAGAGCAGGCATTATATCTTGAAATAGAAAAGAATATTTACACTGTCTTTAATTACATCCACCATTTTGTTCAAACTTCAGGGAAATATTTTGTCTTCAGAATTTTAAGACTCTTTTCAAATATAAGTCTTTAAAGTGTTGTTTGTGGATCCTACAAGAAGCAAACAAAGAAAGTTTTGTCTTCTTTGGAGTGACTTTTCACACTTTAAATAGCAGAGTAAAAAAAACCAAAAACGCTACAGAAAAGTATGAGCTGGAAACAAAATGAGTACAAGTTTGGTTTTTTAGATGACCTCAGAGAGGTCAAATTTATTTTGTAGAAACATGAGTGGATTAATGAAAAATGAGTTCTTTCTTTTAACAGGTCTTCACCAAATGGTTTCCCAATTGCTACATTAGCATCACTAAATGCATGACACCAACAGTGGTGGTGGCCATTTTAGGATAAGGTGTACCTTAATTTTTTTTTTCCTACACTTTTTTTTTTTTTAATTACAAATGTGATAACTCAAATATTTTAGAATGAAAAGGCACACAGGCACCACCTTCCCCTCTTAAATACATAGGGACGTAGACCTACAAAATTTAGATTGTGAGTAAAATAGAATGAAAAATCTGAAACACTAAGCTTATTAGTACAATGTGAATTTTAGCTACTTAAAATAAAGCATTTTTTTCTCATATTAGGGGAAACAGGCTTCAGGAAAAAGGCTTCAGCTTTTAATTATAATGCCACACCAGCAATACAAAACTAAAAGGACAGATGTAGGACCTGCATAGCCCACATCTTTATTTTGAATTCCAATATCTGCGAAGATTGAAATTAGATGACCTCTTTCAAATTAAAAAACCTCTTCTCTTTTGGGAATATTTTGATCATTAAATTTTTCTCATAAGATACCGTTTTTTAATTTCTTTATTTAGCAAATATTGGTTGTTGGCTGCCATAAATGTTGCAAGAAATTCTTTTCATGTGAGGTTTTATTTTCACCTTGAATATATTTGGATAATCCTTCTAGGAATCCCACAAAGACCCCAAATGGACATATCAAAAACATAAATCTTCTTTTTGTCTGAGTAAATATGCTGATCACAAACAAATCATATTCTGTCAATCTATTAACTTGACAGAAAGAATAATATGTTTTTGAGAAATACTTCCAAAACCAGAATGACTTTTAAGATTCTATCTCTGACCTCATTGCATGAAAACAGGAAATATATTTCTGAGATCTGTGTATGGATTTCATCTTTCTCCTCTAGTAATAATTCAGAATTACAATTTGCACTACCCACAGAAATGTAAACAGTGGAAAGCTTTGCTGTTCACAAAAGCAAGAATGTAAAGTTTGACATTTTATCCCTTCTTAACTTGAAAAACTCCTGGACTTTGACTTAGCAAGGCTTGCTTTTGAATGCTCAATATCTGAGACTTCCTACAGTAGAAAATGTAGAGCAGAGTCAGCTGTTAACAGGTTTATAGAGTGAAACAAGCTTTATGACTTGGAGAAACAAGAAAGATGGATGAGTAATGACTTATTTTGGATGCCAAACTGAAAAGCAGAAGTAAGACTGGAAGACTCTGGTGCTAGCGGTCATGGGGAAATCAACAATGGGTGTCAGCTGAGAGATGTAAATGAAAGATGCCATAAAGAAATGCTTTCAATTTCAATACTGTACTCGTGTTACTTTATTAAATGGACTCAAATGTTGAGATTTTTGCCTTTTGAAGAAAACCATAATAATAACAATTTCCCTTCAAGGAGAGGAAAGCACTGCCATCAAAATAAATGCTCTTGTTACAGAAGTTATTGATTATAATAGCTTTGTCTAAAATGCCTTCTTACTCAGGACTGACTGATCAATAAATGTACCCAAACCGTGCTATTCCCTTCTTTTGCTGCTTAATTATTCATTTCAGCCATCGTGTTCATTACAGAAGTTCTAATTTTTATAAAAGCCTTCCCTAGGACATTATCTGCATGGCAGAAAACTCCTCTGGTAGCCATGTGGTTTAGTTATTTTTATATTCTACATAGTCTAAGTATTTTCTCACACAAACACTGCAATTACTTGATTTATTTTCTGCTTATTTGTTTGGCTTTTTTCAGTTTCCACGCATTGAGATAATGCTTCAAGAATATGAATTAATTACCCTTTCAGATCTCATTAAAATCCTCGTTGTGCCCAGTTTATATGCCAATAGTGGTTCTGTGGATCATATTTGTAATGATTTACTAAACATCCAAATACTTATGTCATATGTGCTGCTGTTAATCTATTTCTTTTTCATGTACTGCTGTTGTAATCAATGGATTAAAGACAGATTTTAAAACATGTCAACTTGGACACAAAGCACATTTATATTTATATCCAGGGTTTCAAAAACTCACCACAGAACTAGAAGAGGAGGCTGGTATTCAAGGGGAACCATCAGCAGTACATGGGTACTGTGGTTGATGATGGGAAACAAATGGTAAACTGAGTCATAGTCCTGCCTCAGGTCATAAACAGATTTTGCTAAAAACAAAAATATTCCAAGAATACAACACAGCTTCAACAGGGACACCAGAACATCACTTCATGCCAGGATGCTTTTCCAGAGGCCTTCTGGCTGAGGAAGGCAGTTAAGACTTTACAGCAACTGAGAGAGATTGCAGAAGTTAATCATAGAATCAGAATATCATGGGTTGGAAGGGATCCACGAGGATCATCAGTGTTTAATTCCTGGCCCTGCACAGGAGAGCCCCAAGGATTACACCAAGTACCTGAGAGCATTGTCCAAATGCTTCTGGAACTCTGTCAGACTTGATGCCCTGACCACTTCCCAGAGGAACCCAAGTTCCAGTGCCCAAGCAGGAGATATAGATATATATACTATTATCAAATTTTATATAAAAAAAAAAAAATATATATATATATAAGATAAAAATAATAAAAGAGTTGTAAGTGCTTGGATACCTGTTTGGTCAACCTCTAACCCCAAAAAAGAGGAAGATACCCTTACCTCTGAGCATGCCTGATGAACCATGGAATGTCAGCCCACTGTGGTTGCCAAAAAAGTTATGACATTAATCAATAAAAGACAAAACATGATTTTGTTACTGTCTTTTTCTCCAGTTCAGGTGGCAAGCATGCTGAATTTTTTTGTCGGTTTTGCTGCTTTTCCAACAATTTATCAAGGCACAAAATTATCACTGAAGAAATGCCAATTTCATTAATAGCAGAAAAAATATTATTAATGTTCCAGATGTGTTAAAGATACACAACAAATTTTAAATTAATTGCATATAAGATGTGAAACAATAGAATTTTTAATTTTTACCTAAGATAAAAGGTTTATTTGCATGAAAATTCAACATTGCAGCTTCCTTCTGAACAGTGAAGAGTAGCATTACAGCTTTTTTAAAAAAACTTTGAGACTGAGAATCAGTAAGCTATCATTACACAAGCAATTCAATTAAAGTAATCTTTTGGGATTTAATAACTATCTTCTGCAATGATCATAACTTTGAGAGGGGAAGACACAAATTGTTTAATTTTATTGCAGTATTTACACTCTGTTTCACTCTGCTGGCCCATTAATTTATACCCTATATGTTCAAGGCAGAGAAAATGGAAGCAAACTCAATTATAAACCGTGCAGCACAAGGCATATTTTGGTTTTTATTTATTCTGGTCTAACTCCAAATATAGGAAATGGGTTTTATATTCTTAATTATATCACACTAACCATTTAGGGCCAGAAAAATCTGTTTTGAGCAAAGACAGGAACTAGACTTAGTTCTGTATTTCAACTACAGTTCTCTGTGGAAACTGTTTCAAGATCAGCAACCCAAGAAATCAGCTTGAAGAGAGCCCATGTGTGAAAAGTATTCTCTGCAAGTCCTCAAGACACAGGAAGAGAGTCTTCATTACAGACAAAGGTGGATTTTGCAGTAGTTCTGGCTCATTCTTCAGCAGGACAGGTGAAAAAAAATCATCTCATCTGGAACCACCCATAGTTGGTGACCAGTTCATACATCAACTAGACTAGAGTCAACAATCTTCTACATGTCTGGGGTGTATTTTTCCTCAGAACTATACATGTAGGATGACTTCAATTAGTAAAGAAAAGTTATGCTGCAGGCTCAATACTGTTCTCAGCTTCCCATGAAGCGCTGTTAGCTGAATTTGCCTTTCTGTGTCTCCTGCTGTGCCTTCTGTCCTTCTACCCTCAACCTCTTGTTTTACCTGTGTCTCCTCAACCACAGTACTCCTCTACTCTTTCACTCTTCAGCCTTCACTTTCCCAGGGTATTCTGTCCAGAGGTCAAATGGTGCTGATTTCTGACGAACCACTTGTGCCAAAAGGTTATTCCAACCAGACAAATCCACTTATCCATCCTCATGGAACATCAGGCACTCCTGCAAGCAAATGCAGCAGAATCATGGGACAAAAGCATCCCACAGACTGTCAGTCACCTTTGAAGTAGCCTTTTGACAAACCATACTCTTGACAAATACCACAATTTCAACAAGAGCCTCTGTGCTGCACAGAGACTTCTGGAACAGTATCTCTCATGCCCAGAATGGTTTCGGGGAAGATGAGGAAGAAGGCTGACGAGAAGAACTGATAATTCATTCAGACAGGGCAAAAGCTCAAAAGGTTTGAATTCAGTAAGATATTTGAAAAACAGTCCCTACACACTGCTCTGTGCAGCTGTGAGCTGGAACAGAGGGTCCAAAGGATGATGTACTCATCAACTCCTTTCTGAGAGCAGCAATATCAGGCAGTTCTGTGAGAGATCATCAATAAAACCCTTTGATGTGATGTCTACTGCCAGCAGCTCACTTAAGTGGCTCACTCTCATTCCAAATATCCAGTAAGGGTTAGATTAGAATTAGATGTAGATACAAGAAATTACAGCAATGATTTTTTGAGTGCCTGCCAAAAAAGAAATAACTGTAACTCAAAGAGGAGACAACAAAAAAGAAATATGAAGTAAGTCTTGCTCTCTATATTTAGTAGTAGAAAAAAAAAAAAGGGAAGTGTGAAAAAACGTGGGGTATGTTCAAAACAAACAAAAAAAATGAGCTGTTTCATGAGGCAGTATGTATTGCACTGTGAAGCTCAGTTCAGTTTTAGAAGTTGGAAGAGATTCAAAGAGCAAATAGACAAATCAACAGAATGTTTATCTGGGAAAGGGTGTTTAGGACAAGGGCATCCTCTCCAGCTCCAGATGCCTTGAAGACAAGAGGCTATTCTGTGAGCATCATTGTGTGTTTTGCTTGACTTTGCAGCCTTCCCTAAACTTCCTGAACTGTCTGTTGCTATAGGAAACAGAATAGCCCAGAAGAAAGTAATTGATCCCATGTGCTGCTCTCATGCTTTGAAATTCAATGAAATGAACTCACTATGTTTTACAGTAACAACCTTCTCATGCAGCAAACAAGTGCCCTGAGTAGTTAGTAGCTCCTTGCCTTTTTATATCTCATTTGCTCAATGGACATTTTGGAGCACAGTGAGAAAATCACCCAGCCTGGTCATCTGAGTTTATTTAAGTTATATAAAATCAGAGTTGACTTGGCCCCTTCATGAGACTGATGATTTGCTTTTCCCTTCAGAGCTATGCTGGTACACAGTTTGCAAGGAAGGAAAATTCAAGATATTTTGTGCCTAATGTCAGCTGAAGAATGATCTGAAAAATACAAAAATAATAATCCTGCAATCAAAAGGAAGGCAAAGGTATCAAAGAAGATCACAGGAGGATATAATCTTTTTCTCTGGATATATAAGCTCCTATCATAGCAAAATACAAGTCTGATACAATCCATAGGATTTCACTGTCATTACCACTACAAAAACAAAACCAAGGAGTAGCAAGGAAATCTGAGGTTTGCTGAATTTGCCAAAGTTTTCTTTTCCCCAAGAAAATTCTTCAAACCTGTTGGCAAACAGCAAACAGCCCTTCCAAAGAACTTCAAATGCTTCACACAGGAGGGACTGGCAATCCTCAAAAAGCAGGTTTACTTCTATTGTACTGGCTTTCTTCACTTCTAAGAGCAAAAAATCCAGCCTACACACTTAGTAGAAATCAAAGGGGCACTGAATACCAGAGGGGGGAGCAACCCCAGCTAAATGGAAAACAAAAGACGCTGCATTTTACCTCCTCAGCTAAGGGCAGAGAAATCTTGCTTTTCCCATTTAGTGTTGATTTCTTTTAGGGTTTTCCTGAGTCTTGTCAGCTGGCTTTGTGAGCAGACAGTCCTTACAGAGTCATGTGCCACGTCATGAAAGCAGGATAAGAGAACCAAAATGGACAGAAAAGTGAGGCAAATCTCCAGCACTAAATCTCGGGCATGTTATTCTACTTTATCAAGTTTGCCAAATCTTGGTGCTCCTGCACAGATACAGAATAAAAACAGTGCTCCTTGCAATGGCAATGGAAGTGAAGGTGATCTGGTGTGAAGCTTTGGGTTCCCTCAAAAGCTGCTTAGACTATCAGTTCCTCTAAAGAATCAATTATCAATCTTCTTAGTGTTCTTTAATGATTCATCTAAATAACATATTCTGCCATTTAATATTTCATTTAATTTTGTGATCGAGTTACAGAATGCATACATCAAATCACACTGTCAGCTGATTCTTCATTGACTTATGTACACATTTTTCTCTCTAAATTCCTGTTCATACTGTAGCCTAAACAGTATATTTTAACTTAAGGACGTATAGAATTTTGTTTTGCAAATTTTAGTCATGAAGATGTGTGTTTTGTGGATCCATTTTATTTTTTAAGGGTTTCAACAGACTACACCTTAAAAGGTGTGTTACACATTACCTGTTGACATTTTACAAATCTTTATTTAGCAGAATGTGTATTTCAGGATCTGAATGTCTCATATTCTTGCTGAGTTGCAAATCTCATCAGCTGAACATACTTCACCAGTGGAGATTTCCAGCACAGAGTCTCCTGTACTTGACCATGTAAATGCATGCTCCAGATTAAATTATGAGTTGTTTAGGTGAAGACAGACTTTGTAAAGCAAGACTGAGCTGAAAATTTAAATGCTGTTTCATAAATTCCTACGTCCCAAAATGGTTCTCATTAGAGCAGTTTAATTTTGCTCATTAGAAATGGATTCCACCATCCATAAACCTATAAAATCAACAGAGATTTTACTTTTAGGTGTCTTTTTTTTTCTTCTTTAATTTGTGGATGAGAATTTGTCTGTTGGGGAAGATGCTTTTTTTTGCTCAGGGAACACATGATGCAGACCAACATGGTAAGAGCAGCTACCAATCCTTCATTTCCATGTGGCACACAACTGGAAATCTGCTCTTCCTCACCAATACTTTTGCTTATTCATAACAAACTAAAGCCTTTTCCCCAAAGATGGAAAACAAAAAATCTGAAGTTGCAATGTCTGAACACCCCATACTCGTCAGAAAGGACATTGCCTCTGGTTCTGATCCAGCCTCTTCCCTGGACAAACTTTTGTCTTCCAGTTTTTAAGTAAATTATAAAGAATCACTGCAATAGAAAACAATGATTTCAAATGATCAGTAGGTTGCAGGCAGAGCAGTGGGACTTCCTATTTTCTGTAGTTTATTCATTTGGCTAAAATCTTGATTAATAGCATTTAAGGGATACTTTCTACACTGTTTTATATACCTGGTGAAAAAAATGAATTTCTTAGAGCAAAGAGAAATGGCCTCATAGAAACAAGAACAAGCAAACACCAAGAGAAAAGATATACTAAGAGGAAAATCCTCACCTTGTCATAAGTCTCCTTGCTGTACCTGATCTAATAAATAATTTTTAGAGTAAGGAACATCTTCCACCTTCCAAGGAAGTCTGCAAAGCCTCAATTGGTGCTTCTTGAGATCAGAGAAAAGGCTCTTACTGACTTCTGTAAGGCATTTTGCAGTGCCTGTGATTTTCTTTTCGTGTTCTAAAGGAAGAGCCAGGAAATCTCTCTGCTTTTACCTTAACACTGGGACCAGGCATCATCTAATGAGGACAGCACTTCTTTTCTTTTTGTGCTAGAGCTATGCCATGTACAATAGTGTAATTTAGAAAGGAAGCAAATTGAGGAATAGCACCTTGCTTAGTCTTCCAGCATGCTCCAAATAATCCTTGCTCAAGCCCAAATCTTCCTTTCCTCAGAAGCCCTGCAAGTGGCTGCAGCTGGTTTGTGCATTTGGCAGACCACACAGTTACACAAGTCTATACAGTGTACCTTCAGCTGGAGCTGAACTTGGCTATGACATTCACAGGGGCTCATTTGTGTTTTGTAGCTGTTCATATGATTTAAACCAGCCCTTGGTAAATTTGCCAAGACAAAATCCTTAAAACAAAACAAAACAAACAAACAAAAAAAGCACATTTATATAAATCATGCAGATATCTGCATATATCTTCACAACACAGTTCTAGTTTCTAATTCTACCAAATTCATCCTATAAATCTTTAGATGAAATTGATTACTCTGTTTTATTTTTGTGCAATAACACTTCTGAGCAACAGCATTTTAAGAACTGCTGAATTTGTAAGTTCCACTCCATCCCCAAATCCTCATAATTTTAGGACATAAGAGAATAATTTAGGAGTAAAATCAAAACAAAAGATTACCCAAACAAAGCTCTTGTTTATTGATTTCTTCTTTTTAAACTAAAGGTGCATTGAAATGCATCATAGAAATCTGAAAAGAAAAATTAAAATACAAGTATTTTTAAACATTGTCAATATTGTTTTGGTTGTACTTTCAAAATATATCCAATCGTTAAAGTGTCAGATTTCCCTCCACCTCCCAGCCCTCAATTCATTTTATACTTTTAAGATAAGCTTCAAGAAATGGATGATAACTTCTTGTGCCAGTGTAAGAATCACACAGACAAAGAGCAGGCAGATGACATCACAACTTACATCTTTTCTTGGTGTCATTTTTAATTAGGTGATGCTCAGATGATGAAGTAGCACCATTTTATTAATTAGGCTTATATATCTTTCTCTAAATTCTTTGTCTGCACATTAAGTCTCTTCAAGGGCCCACCCCATCATTATGTGTTGAGGGGAGAAAGAGAGGAAGCCTTCCCAAAAGCAGAAATTGGATGAGGATGTATTCAATGGAAATGGAATTCCATTTTTAGCACGCAGTCAGTGATGTACGAGCTCAGAACCCGACTCATGCTGCATGAGAAATAGGAATGGCTGGAAATCAGCTGCACTACCAACCAAATGGAAACTCTCAGAAGAAAGCACCACTGTTGCTCAGCTCAGCTGATTTACATCAGGAAGAAAACACCTCTTCCTTCAGCAGCTCACATCTATTTTGCTCAGCCTAACTGTGTGTGTGTTAAATATTTTGATCTTGGCACCAAAATCACTTGAAATAGGAAATGTGGATGATAAAACAACAAAAGGAAATGGAAAAACTAAGGCCAGAGTAGGAGCCTATCTCTTTTAAATAAATCAAACCACCATCTGAAAATAAAAGTATGCTTACTGGCTAAATGTGTATTGAGGTATCTCAAATAACATAGGCTCAATTTTTCAAAAACTGTAAGGATAGCCTATCTCGGTTGGAAAATTATAACCTGGGTTTTGACCTTCAATTACTCTGCCTGAAAAAATCATGTGTCCATATTTATTATAATTTTTGTTCTAAGTGGGCTAGAATTAGTTCATAACCATCTTTCTCTCAACGAATAAAGATTATTTTAAACCTTTAGTCAAAAGAATAGTCATATTTCTTTATAAAAATAGTACTAAGACTTCCTTATTTCCATTTCTCATTTTACTCAATGAAATCTAATGACAATACCAAGTTTTTTTTTCTTTAAAGGTTACAAAATACAACGTCTAATGAATCCTCTTGGCTGTTTTATATTTGACTATACCTACATTTATCCCTAGGTCAATACAAAGCTTGAAGGTCCAAACAGGAACCTCTCTTGAGTTAATTTTAAACTGAATGGCTGTCTTGGGTTTTCAGTGTAAAACTGACAGCTTCACTCATCTTCAGAAGCCCAAGTGGAGAATTTATTTTATCCTCTCTAGAAAAATTCTTCATTTCACTGACATTTATTTTTCTGGTTGCAGTCATAGCTCTAAAATGAGATTCACTATTCCAGGCAATGGAAACTTTGCTGCACACTAACCTGTACTAGAGTGGCTGCAAAACACATTTTCTATTTGAAGGAGCGGAATTTAAAATATGTGTACATTTAATCATATAAATCACATCACTCAATACCTCCCCAAGATTCTACTAGAGCCTAATCTCTAAATGAAGTTTATGACCTTTGTATTTCTCTGTCATAAGTCATAAAGTCTTATTTTTATAGCTATAATTTTGAATTATATCGTGACCTTTAATAGAGGACATTGAAAAGTCTCCTGGCCCTTGAATAGGTGTGAGTGATGAGTTTATTTTAGCTCCTGGGGAATGCAGAATGTATCAAAATACTGAGGTGATGCAGGATATATATCCCTGTGCAGTTTTCCAACAGGCAGATCATCCCTTCCTTGCAGTAATCAGTGATTTGCAGCATCAGTGATTGCTTAGTATGCAGGAGACCTAATATAAGAGGAGCTAAAAGACAACAAGGGCAGCTAATCTGAATATGAAAGAGAGACTTTTTTTTTAATATTTTCTAGGTTTTGACAAGGGCCAGTTGTCATCTGTCATGATTTTCAAATTAAGTGATCCATTTCTCTGTTGAAAATACCTCAGAGGAAGCAGGCAATACTCTAGAATTATCTTTTAAAGGAGCAAAAATAAGGTTTACACACTTCAAAATTCTCAAAATGAAAACAATTCAGGAAGCAGAACCCCAGCTGCACTGAGTGGACTTACATCACTTTATACAATTATTTTGTAGCAGTCTGGTTTCATTATACTACCTTTCTATGTTAGGGCACTGTGAAACCAAAACTTTATTGGAGGACATCTATTTTACATTTTTAAAGAGCTCTGATACCTTTTTACACCATCATTTTTGCTATCTGCACCGACTGAGAGCCTGTTTTTCATTCATACATGGTGGTTTCAGTGTCATAAAAATGACTCCTGCCAAGTCATCAGAAGTAATAGAAATGTTGTACAGCAAAAAAGGGAATACTAGAAAGAATGTTTATTTCTGGATCCTTACACTGCTTAACAGAAAAACTTAACATCGTGTAAGAAAAAAAATAATTCGTTTTTTACAAAATCTTAAGCTCCTTAGGATAAATTTCTAGATGGAGAGTAGTAGAAACTAAATTTGATGAAACTTTGTAAAATCTGTGAAATATTGAGAACAAAAATAGACTATAATGGTTGTATTCTGTTACATACAGGATCATTTAGAATTTAATGCTCAGCTCTGCAAATAATTTACTCAGTAATTTGATGAGCAACCTAAATCACAGATTGGGTCATTCCAACAAATCTTGCACAGGTAAATAAAAATTAAGTATTAAATGCAAGTACTTTGAAACCAAGGATAATCAATCCTAAACTTAGTGAATAGCAGAGATGGAGTCCAATCAAGAAAAATATGAAATAGTTAAAGTTCCGATTTACTTAGAAATTTTACTTCCATTATCCTGAATCAAATCTTTAATCCGTAAATTATAACATTAAAATAGTCTCAGTTTAGACAGAATACACTATTATCAGGAAATTATGCATATTCAAAATTTATACTCTATTTGTAGTTGTCACATACTTCATTTCACAAATGTAATAGCAGCAGTTTCTCAGTTTTTGTTTTTCTCTTCCTATAATTTTGCATTTTTTCCTCAGTTCAGTTCTCTGATCTGTGGCCCATCCCTGCTTTCCTCTCTTCAATAATTAAATTCCCAACTTCATGACTGAAGCATGACTATGCTTTTCATTAGTGCAAGACTTTTCTTTTTAACTTGGCTTTTTGTTGCAGATTCATGAAATGCCTTTTGAAACTTTTCAAGATGACACACACTTGAAGAACAGATTAAAAGCAGAGGAAAATGAACAGTAATGAGCTCATTTCCAGAGAAAAGCCATCATTAGCATGAGCTCTTTTTGATTTCTCAAGAAAACCCAAGCTTGTCTGGGGTGCAGTTCCTCCCCTTGCATTCAGGAAATGTCCTGTGGCTGGGCAGGGGGATGGGAGATGGGGAAGAAGAATCTAGTAAGTAACTTTTTATTAGAATATCCCTGAAATCCCAGTTTAGAGGTGAATTAGGGGAAACAGTAGTACCAGTGCTTCCAGTCTGCTTTTTTCCTTCCCGTTTCTAGAATTTGTTTGAAGGAATGGTGCAGCAGAGGGTTTCATCAACACTCACAGCAGGACAAGGAAGAGCTAAGTTTCTATTTTGCTACTGCAAAAGCCATGACCCCTCAAAAATTTCATTACTTCAGATCAGTCAAGGGTCTAGTGGCTTTGTTCCTTAACTTAGATGCAAGTGCAGTGCTTGACTGATATAGGTGGATTTTGGGTGGCTCCTTTTTTTCATTCAGATGAGAGATATCTTGGATTAAAAACAGTGAAAGCTGTTTCAAGACATTCATTTTTTATTCTTTGAAAATAAAGAAGTAAGATAAAGCAAATAATATGATGAAATATTTTTCAGCCACAGTTCCCTTGTGGTGAAAGAGTCCAACCAGTTTGTCTAGACTGTTCACTTGTCTTTCAATATATTTATGAATACATAACATTTTTATGACAGAGAAAACTGTTGAATCTTATTTCTCACCCCTTTACATTGGTGAAATCCAGGAATTACCCCACTTGGAGGGAAAAATGTGACTGAAAAATCTCTAATTAAATTTCAGTTTTTCATAAAATAATCATGTATCTTACAAACAATAGCAATGTAATTTTTTTTTCACTACAAGTAAATAAATAATAATATTATTCTAGAAACAGAACATACCCCAAATAATTACAATTGTATGTAAAGTTCTCTGACTCCAATGAATCTTAAATCAAGTTCTTATCTAGGATCATGATTCCTGGCATTGTTAACAAATATGGATCATAGTACAAACTCATGAAATGTTGAGATGGTTAGTCTCAAGCATATGAAAAAAAAACACCATATATTCCTCTCAGCTTGCCTGCATGACCACTGTTAAATCACTCATATTATTGCAAAATTAATGCATCACTCCAAAAACAGCCACCTAAAACCACTGAAAAATAAATCAAATCATAAGAAAAATAATGTTGACAAATGCACCCTTTCATCTCATCCATCTAGTAGCATATCTGAAACATGCACTAATTTGCATTTTTGTGGTCTATTCTCTGAAATAAATATTGAAACTACCCTAACACTTTTTCTTGTGTTATCCAAACTCAGTGTCCTAAGAGGCAGAGTACAAATTGATTACCTCACTCTTATTCTTTTTTATTATAATATAATTTATTGGGGTTTTTTTCATTATTATAGGCTTTTTATAAATATCATTGGATGTATAGTATATGACAAATAAAACTATGCTATTTTTGTTTTCTGAGAATGGAGGTAGCAGACATCTGCAGAACTGGCTTTATTAGTCACCAAAAAGTCCTATTTTGCAAAACCCAATTATTTTTTATTAACTTTGCTCTCAGTATTTCACCATGCCAGTAAATTATGAAAATTAATAGAATAGAAAATTGATGGAAAGGTCAGTAAGCTATCAGAAGAAAAAGTGACCTTTGATGCTGGAAATCTTTGGAGATTTCTCCAGCTCTGCATAGATATGCAGTGGTTTACTCCAGATATCATAATTCTAAGTGGGTGGTGGGTTTAAAAAAACCAAAAGACACATATGAATGTATATATCCATGTAAATCTTTTATGCATCATTGTAAAACTACTGGAGTGAAACACACTGACAACAAGACTAAACCTAATTTTCCAACAGAAGAATTAATTACAAAACTGAAGTTTAGTGTTTTATGAAATATATTGAATATTTTCCTATCATTTTATCAGTCTCCAAGAGAGAGCTTACTTGAGAAAAGAAAATCTATTGGGCTTTGCCCCAACCACAACATCTTCAAGAACCAAATGAAGAATAGGATTTTACGACATATCACATGAAATACACCCTTTGCTCACTTGGTAATTACTTCCTTTTATCTTCTTTCCCACTCCAAGTAAAATGAAACATTTTGTATAAAACACGAAATTGAAGTAGCATCATCTGTTTGTCGCTTGAGGTCAGGGTTATTTTCCACACCAGTTTATTTCAGTAGCTGCCAACTGCTTAGTCAAGAAGCAGAGATCGAATAGATCCTTTTGTTTCTGCACTGCCCTGATTTTGGAGGACAAGGTGACAAGAAAACCTCCAGCTATATCACCAGCGATATCTACATAGTTGTGCGTTGTCTAAAATCACAATTTTGTAGGAATGTTTTGTGTTTGTGTGCAGTTTTTTTGGTAACGGGTATTTTTACATTCTGATGATGGCACATGTATTTAAACAGCTTTCAGAATGTGCTTTCAATTTCAACATATCATATAAGTAGGGATTGCAAATTAATAACTGACAGTGACAGCACAGCAATCAAATTGTGCTTTATGAAATGTTAGGATAAAAAGAGTGTTGGTAGAGTTTCATTAAAAACACAGGTGAGTCTGTCAAACATCCTACCTCATTCATTCCAAGCCATAGAAAGCAGAGTTCAATGCTTCTGATTTAGTCAACCCCTTTTTGGCTTTCAATAGGTACCTGGAGTTTAGAAAACAAAGCGAGTATGAATGGAAACTTAGGAGAACAAAATACTCTTAGGAAGAAAGAACAGTTAAAAAGATTGGTTCACTTTGAAACGTGCAGGTGCCTTATTTGTGGAAAATACAGTAAATCACAGAATTTACTTGCTCTATCATTGTAACAACTAGCACTTCACTTTTTTTTCCTTGTGATTTTTAAAGTGTGCATGATCCTGTTGAAAGACAGCACAAAAACTCACTAATGAAGCGGCTGGAATAAAACTAATGGCTGTTTATTTTACAGTAACCAGGAGTCCTGACCTAATCTTTAATTTTTTACACAAAATAAATCTGATCTTCAGTTGCCTTCTGTGAACACTTCACACATTCTGCAGCTCTTTCTATGGAAAGAAAGGTGTTTCTCTGAAATAATTCTAACATGTAAAAAATCAGTGAATTCAATTACATAGTAGTCAAGTTCTTTCAAAACTCTGCTCAAAACTTCCCTGAAGCAGCACATTTGGTCAGTCTGCCCGTGCCAGAACAAGGTTAACAAAGTCAGTAACTTGTGACTGCTATTTCCTCACTGCTGTTTCAGGTTGAAAATAAAGCCTGTTTCACCAAAGCTGTGACATAAGGAGTAGCCAGACTCAGGTCATGGAAGCTGTTAGTTTGCTGACCACTTACACCACGCATTTTTAGTTTACCATCTCGCGGAGCCTTTGGCACTGAACATATTTTAAGTTTCATTTGTTATACTCTGAGTGCTCACTTCCTGTCTATCTTTTCTCAAATCTCTGCTGACTTTCCTGGTTCAATCAAATTTCCTGTGCCTGCATACAGCCTGTTATATTGACATGGCTTATGCTAAGCTTGTGAAACTGTTTTTTCCTCTAAAACTCATACACAAGAAAACGGTTGAAGCTTTAGCTTGGCTGTAATTCCAGTGGGTTTATTACCAAAGATTCTAAAAAGATAAATAACTACCTAGTAAAACTGGGTTTGTTTTTTTAATGGTACAATCTCTTTAGTTGCTGGCTACCTTTCTCCTAAGTTTTGCTGTTGTTTGTTCCAACTCTGAAGAAAGCTGTAGAAGACTCTGTTAAAACTCCCATAAGCATGGCAATGAATTTCACTCAAAATGAATGGATCATATTCACTTCTAGAGATACTTTGAGAAGCTGGCTGTCAGCATTACACTGCACAATGGCCCCAGACTGATTTTATTATGCTGCCTGTGTACTTTGAAGCCAGTGAATTGAGGAACAGAAAAAAGAAAGCAGGTAGGCAATTATGCCATCAAAAAACCTGATTATTTTGCCTTCCTCTGAGTCTGGGTGCTTTCTAGGAATGTTAAATGATTTATGGTGGAAAGATGAAGGAAATGCCATTGGTAAAGAGTGTTCCACTCATATTCAGTCAAGCCTCCTTGCACATAATTTTCTTGGGCCTTGGATTCCCCATCAGTTGACGTGTGAGCCTTGAGAGGCATCTAACCAAAGCTGGTGGCAGCAGAATTTAGGCACCTAGTTATAGAATCAGAGAATGGTTTGGGTTAGAAGGGACCTTAAAGATCATCCAGTTCCCACCCCACTGCCATGGACAGGAACATCTTCCACTAGACAAACTTACCCAGAACTCCCTCCAACCTGGCCTTGAACACTTCCATGGATGGGGCATCCACCACTTCCAACCTGGTCCAGAGCTTCACCAGTAAACAAAGTTTCTTTCCAGTGTCTAATCTAAACCTACTTTTTTCAGTTTGAAACCTTTGTCCTGTCAATATCTACTCTTGTCTCTCCCCATCTCTGTTGTAGACTCCCGTCAGGTACAGGTATCTGAAACTTGGTACCCAAATAGGAGTGGGGGAATTTTGGAGATTTTATCATGCACATATCACCTAAGAATTTAATTCCTGCCTCATTTTAAGATATTAACACATATAAACAAGATTCATTGTTGCCATTGACTTCAGTAGCACAAAGCGTGCATTGAAGTTTAATCAGAAAAAATATTTGAGGGAAACCCCAGACAATATTTGAGAAAACTCCCAACATAGTTCAATGGGGGAAAAGGTTGTGTACTTTTTTTTTTTGTCCTTCCCTGTGTATACTCATTTGAAATGAAAAATTAAAACACCCAGGAAAAAAATCTGTAGCACCAGACCCCAGCAGACCTTTGACTCCTAATTCCACACAACAATTCCTCATCAGCTTATGTAGCTGTGGGAGGTTCCTTTTTACTCTAAGGAAGGGAACATCCTATTTGCAGGGAAAAATAAATCCCAGGCACCCCATTTTGATGCCAAACCCAGAAACATTCTGCTGAATTCTTCTACCAGATCTTATGCCAGATGGATATTTTTTTTCTCCTGGTCTTAAACAACAGACTGCAATCTTTTTTATTACCAGCAGAGAGCAATGCAATTAAGCTGTTTTATAAAAGGCTTTACAAGGGAATTGTGGAAGCTCCTCCAGAATGTCCCAGGCTTTGTTTTTGCTTTGGCTTTGGCTCCCCATGCTGAATGGTTTAATTTTAAACTTCTATTGATCTTGTAAAAGTTCACACTGCTTCTTTCTTTTTTACTGCCCAAAATGCATAGGTACATTCTTAATGTCTGAAAATCTCTCTCTGGAAAATCAAGACAAAAAGTCTCTTTGCTACCATAATTTTCTTGGTCTCAGTCCCCTATGAATGTGGTTATGGTATGCCTCACACCCATAAAAAATATTCACATTAATAAATAGTTTTAAAAAGAGAATCAGAGGCATCTCTTGAAATTATTTAATGGGCAAAATTTAAGGAAGTCAACTGAAAGTATGTGATAAATGTAATTTAGTTCATTCTATGGCTTTGCTACTCCCTCAGACTCATCTGTGCAGGAAGACAATTGCATTCATATGAAATGAAACCTCACTTTCTGAGTGTAACTGCAGGGAAACCTGCCCTGAGAACACACAGTCAAGGTTATTTTACAACACTCAGGTTTATGGGCCACGAGAGCCCAGGCAAAGTTTGTAAAGATTATCCCAACGACAAGGCTCTGTGGCTTCATTTGCTGAAGCCTAGATATATTCAGACACCTAGGAGGTTTTCAGGCAGATAACCAAGGCTCAGAAGAACAGAACAGCCATCTGTCAGATTGCATAAAATCTCACAACTGTACTACCAACTGTATTAGGGTTTAATAATTCATGAAGGAGTAATATCCCCAACTGAGATTATGAGCAGTCAAGGCAACACCAAAAACAAGGGGTAAATCTGTCAGTGGGAGTTCCCTCTCCTTGACTGTAAGGAGAAAAAAGTATGGAACAGCAGGAAAATAAATTCAAAGTATGATCAGCACACAATAAAAGACTCCATAAGCTGATTGGAGATCAGTAGCTTTATCTATTTCTCATCTAATTTGCCACAAGATTTGCATGTGAATGGAAACAGCAAACACAAGTGATAATTCATTTATCTGTTTCAATACAGAGATTCTACAAAGGAAAAAAAGAGTAGTCTAATGACAAAAGTACATTCCTTGAAGTGCTAAAAGAAACGTTTGAGTCTTTTTATGGCAAAGCATTTGGTGTCTTCAGATATCTGTGCAAGAAGCAATATTTCCTGTACACCTGTACATCTTTGTGGATGGTTTGGGCAGGAAGATGATATTGCAAGTTCTGCCATGAGTCCAACACTCACAATAAAAGGCACCCCTTGCCTCCTCATCCTGCAGGGAAACAAGTAGCTTGTGCTTCATTAACATCTCCATAGGTATTTATACACATATATACTGCAACAAACACCATTCCAAGTTCAGCTGAGAGTTTTCAGTGGGATTGCAACGTGACCAATAAGCAGTAAAATGCATCAGGAAACCGATATTGTTAGAAAACAGAAAAACCTTTTGCTTCAAATGCACATTATCTAGGAGACTACAAAAATCTGAGGGTCAGTGTTCCTACTGGTATATCACAGCATACATGAAACCACACAGGAAACAACATTCTCTCTCTCTCTCTCTCTGCATTTCCAATTCATTTCCTCCTAAGATACAGGAGAAGGGGTTGTAAACAGAAGACTGCTATCATCTGGCTTCTATGTCACTCCTTTGCAGCTCACAGAATCTAGCTTCCACATGCAACTAGAAAATAGGTTCTTTTTTTCAACTGAGGTAGCTATTATAGAGGCAAAACTTCTTCCATACCCCTTTTATCTGTCATGTTCTGCTGGCTTTTGTTCTCAAGGAGTCAGAAAGGATCAGATGACTTGGTGCATTAGAAGTTCATAGTGAGGGAAAAAATATTTAATCTTCTTTTACTGGAGAGTGACTTACAAGAAGAAAAATTACCAAAATGCTTATCAGAGTACCTCTATAACAAATGGGAGTAATGGTGCCTGAGAGTTAAAAAGCTTTTGTCATATGAGAAGCAGTGAAGCACAGGAGGGAATGGTGAAGCTTTTATTCCTGCAGACTATTTAAAGGTGTAAAAGGTTAAACAAATTATTGAGAGAAAAAAACAACATTGATTTAAATAATCCTTTTTGTGGGCAAGGAGATGAACTTGTTCTACAAGGGTCCACTTATATCTCTCAAATTCCCATAGATCTCTGTCATCCTGCTGTGTTCTTCTTTGAGAAGATGCTAATTGAATGAAAAGTTTTTGGTTTACTCCTGTTGCTGGGACACTCACAGTTTCATTTTTCACACAGAAAGATATTCTATTATGTGTGGGACCTGAGAAAACAGCTTAGCCCAAGTCAGGGCTGTTAATAAACCTTTTGAAAACACAGTAATAGCTCAGACTTTAGATACAGCTGTGTGCAGTTAACAGAGCCTCACATTTTAAAGTGTCTTTCCTTTAGGAAATAACACCAATTATTTTTTTTAGACAAAATACTTTAGATTCCAGTTGAGTTGACCCTTTTGTTTGTAACATTTACTCTGTGATATCAGATGCAGTAAAAACTAGTGCTAGATTTGGTTGTGTGTACACAGGCTTCACATAGAGATGATTAATGACTTCTGTTTATGTGGCATTGCCAAAATTCCACTTTCCTGTGCAGTGCAGCAGCAAAAAAATGATATATTGCAAGGAGTTCAGAGTTCAGAGAATGCCATCTAAATTAATTACCACTTTGGAGGGACTGATTCATCAAAAAAACCTGAAATAATTAAATGTGTACAGCTTTGCCTCAACAAGAGCTACTAGAAGAGAATAAATGAACAATCAAACACATAAACATTTTAACATCTATAAAGTGAACCCAATTAAAAAGTCAATGTTTGCATATCTTGACCACATCTTGGCCTCACAGGTTGTGACATTTGATTATAGGGGGATCCGACTGCAGCCTAAAGGGTAGAACTATGCAGAAATGGACTGAGAAAACATCATCTTAGCAATAAAGATTTGTTAGAATAGTCCCACAGCACCTGCCCATGCCTGCAAAAAGCAGTGACTCCAGCTGAATTCCAGAATCACTAGGAACAAAACTCTCCCTGCCTCCCCAGAAAGCAGCAGGATATGTCATTTAAAAAGCCATTTTCAACATTAAAAAAAAACAAACCGCTTTATATATATAACAAGGTAGAAAATTCACCAGCGATTCATCGTGGACAAGGGCAGAAGCAAAAATATCTCTCAAGCTGGATGCCAAAAAAGCACCCAAATTCCCAAAAATGAAAGAGATAGTTACAGGCTGAAAAACTTTATTCAGGTATGAAACACTGCTTAGAACTCAGAAATACGAAAGATAATGAAACCATCTTTGCTATTATATTAAGTGGTTTACTTTTTTAGTAAAACAAATTTTCATGTATTCGTGCCATGGTTTACTTTAATTAGTCTCAAAATTCACCTTTTTTTACACTGAACCAATATGATACCTTACATCTGATAAAAATTATCAACAACAACAATAAGAGCTAAACACACACCCAAACACATCCTCTTGGGACCCTGGGAAATCATCCATCAACATTCAAGACAATTCCACGTTTATCTGATTTGCTGCTCTATTGCATATTTTTTTTCCCCTGGTTCAGACACAAAATGTTTTTTAGCCATGTTCATTGAAACGATCCAGAAAATATCATTCTGTTTTCTGCTCCCAAAATGGCCTGGGCAACTAGTGATTTTGTTTCAGCAAACCATGTAATTTAGAGCAGTAGATTTTGTGTAGTTTGTGGTTTGTATAGTTTCTGATTAAACCCATCATTGCATTCGATGTCCATATATTTTCATTTTAAAGGAGAACAAGTTGCTCAGTTTTGCATGTTTTAACTAATTAATGCAACTTGCTGAAGTTTTACCGTTTGCAGCTTTTTGCATAAAAGAAGTTTGTTTCTTTTGAAGAAAGGTCTACTCTCATAAAGACACAGAAACAAGAATACTATTATATCTTCAGAAAGAAACTTGGATGGTATTTTGAATAATAGAGTTGTAAGATTTGTCTGCCTAGTTACAGAGGTACACGGTGGCATTCAAATACTTATTTGGGAAAGTTAGATGAACTTCTTTTAGAACATAAATTATGTAACCCCAGTTGCCTAAAGCAGCATCAAGATATTCAGATTTCCAGCTAGAGAGATCTTTGCTTCAATTACATTACATTGCTCATAATTGTTAAAGCATTACCTAGACAGACAATAATCTCTGTGCTCCATATATGCACACATGCATGTATTGGATATCACCTGCTGACAGCAAGAGTTTGAACTTAACAATCATAAATATCAGGTTTTCAATGATTTTTACTCATTTGCCCGAGTGTTCTGTAAAATGGCTGATCAGAGACACCTTTTAAACAGCACTCTCCCCTAAAATAATAAAGCTTTGTTTCCCTCTCAAACGATTTTGATGTTTATAGAAAGCAGTCTATGCTATGAATTTCCCTCCTGCATCAATTATCCCCTGGAATGAAACAATCTACTGGAGGGAAAGAAAAGAACACACTTCAGAGTATTCCTCCACCATCTGGTCTTTCATAGAGATGCTGTCAAATCACCTTCACCAAAGTACTGAGATGTATAGAAAAAGTGTCAGGGTTTGTTTTAAATCTTTGCCTGAGATTACCATGAGGAAATCACAGAGGGTTCATCAATAGATAACTCATCTCACAAGACTCCTCTGAGTGCATGGGTTTTTCTCCTTTCCCACTGCTGAAGAATGGCATATTTGTTGGGAACATTGTCCTTGTGACAATTACATGACTAAAACTTGTAATAACATTTAAATAATAACAGCAGTGCTCTGGCTGTGATTCTTTTAAGCATCCAGAATATGGAGGAATGGGCAGAAAAGCAAAAATTGGTCTTAGAGATTAAGATTACAGAATGTTAATTTTTTTAATGTGTTTCAAAATGGACAGTTAATGAAATGTCTCTCATAAAGGCCAGAAAAAGATTGGGAAGACAGGAAATCTGAGGAAGAACAGCTGCTGTCAGTATAAAATCATTCAGAATGTCTAAGACAAGGCAATATTATACAAAACACTCTGAGACGATGTCATGCTGTAAACTGGAAGAAGCAAATAAAATGTAAAGCAAACAAGTACAAGGCAAGGAACACCCACAGAACTATTTCAACTGTTTCAGCACATTAAATTAGATGAAACAATTGCCTATAGCACATGGAATAAAATGATACTTAGCATTCCGTGAGTGTTATCTAACAAGTAACGACAGGATTCCATTAAACGGTCAAATTCATATCTCAGTTATAATTCTGTAAATCTGGGGGGAACATCATAAACCACATAACCCCAATTAGTGTGATTACATTTAATTGAGTCTTAACTGGCCATAAGTATTCAATCAGCAAGGATAGCTGCTTGAAGATCTCTGCCAACATCCAGCAGGAGTTATAACATATAATAAAGGGATTGAAATGTTACTGAGAAGAGATTAGGGAAGGACACAAACGCACCATGGGCCAAATCTTTTCGGTACTATAACTAAAAAGACAATTGTACAGGACATTAGCTTATTTTGGGGTTTAGCTGTTGTTTTTGGAGCTGTAGTGACATGGTGATTGCTACCATTCTTTAGGAGGCTTGTTGGCAAATGCATCAGCTTTGACAATAAATCGACAGGGGACAGGCAGAAGAGGAGTTCAAGGAAATTTTCCCATCCCAAAAATTACTTTCTTACCTTCCCACTCACTTCCAACAGTCAAATACATCATTCTGCCTTATTCTTTTGATTGCCAGTTGTCTTTTCTCTTTTAGGTAGAAAAACCCATAAGTGGATTCCAGACCATCACATTCCAGTAACTCACTCATCATTTCGCAGCCTGCATTGGCATTACAGTTCCATTCTCATTTCTGTAACAAAAATAGGATTGGTAAACCAGGAAACTGTTAAGATGGTGATTGTAATGAGGAAGGAAAAAAACAAAAAAAAAAACAAAAAAAAGGCAATTTTCCCCTATTCTTATACTCTAAAAATTACAGTTGTGCTTCTGCGATGAAATCAGTGATGTTGGTAAGAAGCAGAAATGTCTCAGAATAATAATTTATGAAAATATCAGACTCCTCTTAAACATAGACACATATGCAACCAAACTGATGTTTAATTAACATTTTCTATCAGAACTCATCTGTACAGTCAAAGTGTTAGTAATGTTAAACTTTCTCCAACAACTCAAAGCACAGCATCATCTGTGAAACTGTTTCAATGGAGCAGAAACAGGTTGAGCATTTTTTCCCCAGTGCAATTTTCTGCCCTAGTGAGGAAGCAGACATTAAAAGCTGGCTCATAGCATTCCAATATCCTTTGTAATATTGTAAGTCCTTTTAAAGCTGGTGTGATGCTCCTTATATCTTTTTTTTCCAATGTTAACAGAAATTATTTTCAGCCTAAAAAGTAATTGGACGTTATCTCTATCCTGTGGCTTTTCACTTGAACTAGCGGACTAGGACAACATACTAACAAAAATCAGCTTGTAAGAGAATCAAAGAAGGATGTGTGATAAACAACTCTGTTACAAGTTGGACCATCTCATGAAGCAGTGAGTTTTCCCTCTGTTAATGAGAAACAAAGAGTTTTCACTGGTGGAACAAACCTTCTCACTGGTTCACTGTGGATAAAGTGCACTGCTGCTGCATGAACTCAGTGTGTCCTGTCACTGCTCTGTCCCCAAATCTGTGACATCCATACCCTGAAATACAGCAGTGAATCAAGTCAAGCACGACTGGGTAAGAAGTGTTTTCTAAATTTAAGAAACAGATCATGCACATTTGAATTACCAGCAAAGCAGCTGCATTCACTTATTGTCAAAAGTTAGAGACTTCCCTTCCCAGTCAGGTGATTGGCAACACGAGTGTCAGAGGGCTGTCAGCTGCACTTTGAAAATGCAAATACCCCTTTAGATATCTACAGTGAGTCCCATGAAATGTGAGATGTCCATAAAAACAAAACATCAGATTCAATCACCACCTTTTAACTATTAACCATAGACAGGATTTTTAGACTTTTCTTGATAGATTCCTGAAAAAAGGATTCACAACAGCAGGATTCATCAGAGAGTCCAGCTAGGAAACATGGAGAAGATCATGCTGCATCATTCATGCTTTGAAACTCTGTGTTCTGAAGTAAGATGCCTCCAGCATTGATTTTTTCTAATTTATGCCCGAATTTTGCTGGGTTTCCTGAATTGCAAGCTGTTCTCCCTAGGAGCTTGATCAAATACCTACTTTTGTCACCCATCTCTGGGAGCCCACAGGAACAGTGAGCATATCATCTAAAAAGGGGTTTGAGCTACTCTCTCCCCACCTTTATAGTTTTGCTGATGATTTCTCAGATGAGGGATGTAAATATAGCCTGAAGTCTGGATACATCAGACCTCACATCTACACTTCTGCAGGAGGCATTGTATTTCCTACCTAAGTTCTAAGGCAGAGACTCTGGAAGTAGAGCCCATACAGAGTTACTGAAATAAGTGGAAATCTGGGAATAAATTTGGATAGTTTTCATGTGGTGCCATAGGATTAGGTACCAACACTGTTGGAAAACTACCTAATAAAATCAATATATAGTTGATATTTAGTTGATTATATAGTTATTATAGTTGATATCAATACATAAAATCAATAAAAACTTATATCTGGGTTTTACAAAAATACTATCTTACCAAATTAAATATTTGACTCTTCAGTACCAAAAGGTTATTTTTCTGTGAATATTGAAATCATCCATCTGATATCTCCTAAAGCTTGCAAAACTGTTCTATTAACTACTTGATTTTTTCAATTTCAATGCATAATACTTCTTACCAAAACAGAAGGGGAAAAAGTACAGTGGCTTTCAAAACATTAACTCTGAAAAATACTTAAATGTTGTTGTATTCTCTCACCTCCCCACATTGCCCTGAGCAATTTATTTGGAAAATGGCATCTGTTAGAGGTGTGAGAAAAAAAAAAAACAAACCCCAACAATGGATTTAACTGGCCTTATTTTGGAAATTACAACAATTCAGCAGCAGGGAAACTTGGAAAAAAAATTATATTTAAGATGGATGATGACATTTTTACCCCCTTGTCTCTTTATTTTCCCTACTTCAGGCATATTCACCAGAGCTTTTTTTTGCAAGTCTGGAAGGAGAGTAGGTAATATTTCATTCCAGTATCTATCATAAAAGTGAACATTCTTTATTTTATCATATATTACGATCTGTTGTGTGTACACAAAAGTCTTTTAGAATAGATTTTACCTCTCCTGAAGTTACTTGTTACCTCTCCTAACCTTAGAAAAGCTATATGCTGTGTATCTCAGAACAAATAAGAATATATGACTTTGGAAGCGCTGTAATTAGAAAATTAGTGGTTTTAAACCCAGAGGCACTATAAATAATTACTGTTCTCTACATGTTTGAAAGCTTTATTAATTTTTTGGTTTAAAGTGAATAAATGCATGGGGTTTACCATTTCAAAGCTATATGAAAGTATCTTAATTTTTGAATAATTAGTCACCTTACCCAGACATGATTGCTCAAAGAAAACTTTCTGGAGTAAACATGTTTAGTGCAGATGCATAATAAAAGCAATTTTAATTGAAGGTGTACCTTAAATATTTCAGTAAAGATGGAAACTGAGGGAAAGCTATTTGAAATGAGGCGTACTTCACATGGAAGCCATTAATAAATCACTAATATTCTGCAGTTCTTGCTTACACAGAAATAATATTTCCATTATATAATGCTAGTGAAGTTAGTAAGTGGCTTTTTACATCTGGATTTTATTTTTTTTTTGCTATATTTTTCATTAGACTGTGACTTTCACATGTTTCTAGAAAAACATTAGCCTTGCAGATGCTATCCTGAAACACAGACTGTATTACAAATAGAGAGAAGAAGAAAACAAAATGTATGCCAGAAAGTAGATTTCCCACTCTTCTGTATATGAAGCTATTTGATTTTAATGACTTCTATTAAAAAGACAAAATTTCATTGAATGGAACAAGGAACAAACTGACAAAGATATATTACCAGAAAACTTCTGTATCTTCACAAGTGCTGTTTCACACTAGTCTGCCAGTGTTGTGCTCTGCAATTATTTAAATTAAAAAAAAAAATAATGTGAAAAAAATAATGTGATAAAAACTGTTTTGGTGAATGAGCTTAAACACTTGGGAGCAGGATATCAATCTCCATCAGGCTTCATATATTCCTTTAAGGTGTGTGAAGAACTGTGGTATCTTGGCACACCTAAAGACAGGCTAAACAAAGGGGACAAATTAAGATAATTCATTTGTAATCACTAGAGCTTCTTTCAAAAACAAGATTGACTAAGCTAAAGTGTATTATTTATGTCATTTCTGTAGCATTTGGATCAGCACTTTCTGATTATATTGCCTGCTGTTTAGAGAGATACATGATACAGCATGAAAAAAAAATGAAACTGTCAGAACCTGTTGCTTTTAAGGACTTTTTGACCAATATCAGGTACCAACATTGCAAATACTGCTCCTCTAATGGAATTTTTTTCAGTGCCCCACACAATCAAATAAACACAGGCTTTGTTTCTTCTTCTCTCGAGAGAATTAGCAGATTGAGACATCAGAGATTTAAATCAGATGTCTTTAAGGTTTACACTTGCGTTTTAATATTCACCTCCGTGCATCCTAATGTCAGCCCAAGGGGGAATTTCTTACCTGGCACACCACCTACACCATTTCAATGTAGGGCTCCCTTTTCCATGCTTTGTGCACTCCAGCCTTTTAAATTCACCCCAAGGGTGACTCAACAGATTATCCAGTTTACTGCTCCACTCAGCAAGATCACTGGAGTTGTTCTCCTCATTTGTCTGCACTTTATCTGAGCTAGAATAATGAACAAGAGCTGGTTTTTTTCTCATGGAAGCTGCAAGCTTCTCCAGACCCATTTCACAGAGTTTAACATGTCAACGAGATTTTAAAAATACCTGTTGTGATACAGAGATAAAACAATCCTAGAGAAAATAAAACAGAACTTGACAGACAGGTGGTTAAAGATGCTGGTCTACAAATATAGCCCAAATGTAAGAAACACCTTGCATAAAAATTATCTCTGTGTGTTGCTGAAAAAATGTTTTGTTAAAAAAATATAAAATATTTATAAAATCTTTTCTCATGTTGAGACACTCAGAAGATCCCTTCTAGTGTCCTTTCACCTGTGTGAAGAACAGTTCAGGGAAAATTAGTGGGTGGTGGAATAAAAGTTTGTTAATTAATGAGCCTAACTTTCAAAACTGAGTATCATGTCCTCTTTGAAAATAATTTAGAGCATGATTTAAGATTTTTTTTCAAGGCAAGACATGAAAGAGAACAATTGCATAAAGTTATTCAAATTACATTTAATTTTATTTTCATTTGGGAGCACAAATAGAGGAAGCTCTCTGTCATAAATGGCTGTAGGACAAATCAGTGAGGTTTTTTAGAAAGTCATGTAGAGGAAGAAGATTTTATATGTTGCTCTTTTAACTTCTGAGTAACAATAACACTACAATATTTGTTTTGTAAAACAGATGAACCAGGATGGTCATTAGATTAGTCTTTTGACACCCAATCTTACTAAGAAAGAAAAATCCAGATATTTTTCATTTGTTATGAGCATTATTTCAATTGTTTTTTTAACATGCTTCTTTTGGTTAGAGAGAGAAATATCTTGTGAGTTTATAGCCTTTAGAAAGAGCCAGACAATATCCTCAGGTGGTTCTAAAGAATGCATCAACAACCAACAGCATTTTTCTCCTAGCAAGATAAATAAATATAAAAATTTATCCACATAGGCAGAAAGATACAAGCTTACTTTTGAGAATGAAGGTTTTACTTGACAAGGGAAAAAAAGAAACTTTTCAAGCAGTAACTAATTTGACTTTTCTCTGAAGCCTATTGGTTTACCAGAAATTTTACCCAGAAGGTATTTTTAATGAGCTACTCGGAAGATTTTTGTGCAAGAGGGGTTTAAAACAAAGGCAATTTGTCTTTGTAATTCACATCTGTTTTCTATACAGTAAGACTGAATTCACTTAAATCTTTGTGTGTCTTTCATATTCCCTTTTGGCTCGAAATAAAGTGGGCTAAACTTAACTAAAATGAAAATTTACCCAAAATCTGGGTTTCAACTGCACATAAGTCTCTTGTTCTGTTCAGAAGTGGCTCCCCAACTTCAGAGTTAAACACTGTGAGAGAGCACATAGAAGATAAATTAAAAAAAAAATAGTAGTGGAATCAAGGCAAGCAGACAAAATGCAGTAGAAAAATCAAACCAAAAGAGACATTTCTGGTTCCCAGGACACTGTTGAGCTGATTCTCAAAGAAAACACATTTTTAATATTAATGTAGATGCAGAAATGGGGACATCTGGAATAAAAGCAGAGGTAAAGAGTGTGATCTATATTTTTTTCTCTGAAGAGGTTGCTAGAGAGGAAGAGTAAAAACAGATATATTTACTGACACTGAAGTTTTCTATTTTACCCTGTTCTTTCTCTAACAGATTTGAGACAGGAAAGCCACACTAAGACAATTCAAAACCTTGCTGTTGCTCTGGTAGCCTGAGTCTGATGAAGATCAATTGGCTATAACACCACAGAGCCTTTCAGAAAACCATAAAAAACAACTGAATTTCCTTCTGCTTTAAGTGAAGAACAATTCAGAGGAGTCTGACCAATATAAATAGAAAAATTTTGCCTAAATATTCTTAGAAAGGAGCCTCCTTCAATATAGGTAGGGATCTGCTGCACATACAACTAAAATAAGAAAGCCATGAAGCCCAAAGCATTAGATGAATATTTTGGAAGCATTATGTATCAAATGATAAAATGCACGTTAAACAAATTTACCAAGCTGTAAAAATTAAGGAAAAAACCCCAAATCATGCTGATTCATTAAGCTTTGTGAATATGCATGACAATTTAATTATGAGAGACTGAAGGAAGCAGTCATACTAAAACAAAACAAGCCATACAGATAAATTGCTATCAAATTAACATGTTTAGCATTTCTGGTATGGGCCCATTCAGTTTCAAGTTTACCCAAGGGAAATTCTTGAAATTTTGAAGCCTGAAGAGAAGATAACAATTTTCGATGCATACACACTGTGAAATTTTCAAAGATAAGGTGCTCGTTTTGCTTCAAGTTTTACTTTGTGTTTTGGAATTTAAAAGACAAAAAGGAATTTGTCTTTGAAATTCAGTAATCCATAAACATGAATGGCCTAATGTTTGCCCCATTAAGAAGAAAAAGCCTGCAGTTCAGTTTTTGACAAAACTTGCAGTAATAGTCAAGCAGCAGGATTAGTTTTGCATGAAAGATTATTATAATAAAATTCAGTTAAAATTCTTAAACTCTTGTAGATAAAGTTGGTAATATTACTGAGATCAAGATCATTTAATCAAGAGAATTTAATTAGGAGCCAAGAATAAGTGTATTTTTTCTGGACTTTTTAACAAAGTACACACTAAATAATAATTTAACCTTTTGCAGTTTTTTCAAATTTAGAATATTTGGATGTCATATAAAGTAGAAATAAAATTAAACTTTACATGTTGGATTTTTATAACAAAAAGAAATAATCAGAAAGAGGACATCTAATCCTACATTTTGGATCCCAATGAGTCCTCTGAGTTTCATTTGAGCAGCATGAGTCTGAAAATATTACTAAAATTCTACATGTTACCACATAAACAAATTTTCTTGATAAACCATGAGTAGGACCACAATACCTGAAACTTTTTTAAATGGCTAAAAGTTGTTACAATTATATGCAAGTCGATCATGTATTCTAGAAAAAAAGCATAATGGGCAGTGTGAGGACATCATCTGAAGTAAAGAGAGGACTAGAAGTATTTGCAATCCCATATCACATAGATGAGGTAGAAATTACTAATTTGCCAAAATGTTTATTGTCAAGAACGAAATAAAATTAACCTAGTGCTAATCAATGAAATACTCCAATTATGTGATAAAAAACACCCCAGAAAAGCAAAGCCATAAATGAAAGGCTTTTGCAGTGCTAGAACATTACAGCCTGTGCAAGAAAGCATATTTGATCCTTTGTTTGATTTAGGGAAAGAATGTCAAAGGATCAAAGATGCTGAAAGGTTTTGATGGAATTGTAAAAGACCTGTCAAATGCCACAGGAAAGAATCAACTTCTAGCTGTACTTTAGCAACACCTGGTTTTTAAGGTGGTGGCAGACATGTAGAGACTCCACCTGTGACCCTACACATTAATATCAGTATCCAAATATCCTGGACCAGACTGTCATTTGATATTTATACCATCAGACCCAATCTTATAAAAATAATACATATGCATAATCCAAATAGATTCATGCAAATACAAGCAACAAATAACTTGCAATGAAGAAAATAATAAATGAAATGAAATCCCTATGGATTAGCAATAAAGACATCATTTTCACCTCTGGATCTCACATCTGTTAAGATATTTATGGCGTTTAGACTGTGCACTCAAGTACCTCAAACCAACCTGATCAAGCTGCTCTATTGATTTTTTTTTTTTCTCATCTTCAGATAAGGTTTGCTTCGTTGGCTTTGTTCCATATCATTAAAAATTACTGGGTGATGTTACGGTTTTTTTTCATCATAATGGTTATCAGCCAGCAGTTCCACATACCTGGCATCAATCAATACCCCAGTTTCTATTAAATCCTGAAGTACATTAGTCTTGCCTACTAGAACTAGATGCTAGGCTTTATTATTTACCCTTACACACCTTCCCAATACACATCTAAGGGTAACAGTGTTACCCAGAGCTTCATCCTCGAGATGCTCATCGATGCTTGATGAAGCCAAGAACAGATGATATTTCTTAATTCAAATCAGACAGCCAACACAGGCCTTTGCTTCTCCTGACCAGCTTAGTAAAATACACCAAATAATTCTTTTGCTGGCTTTATCTGTATGATTTGAGACATCAGCAACTGTCTCCTGACTACCTTGCAGTGCCCATATCATTTTCTTACCTTGTCCTTTTCTGACCCTTTCAATTTTTGATAAAGAAGCACTGTCTTAATTTCCCTGTTTTTTTCCCAATGAGGCATCACCTGCTTTGCTTCTTTTCCTACCTCCTGTGAGGTCTTGACTGAACTCAACAAACCTCTCTCACCAGCTCTAGGACGTGACCATTTTATCACCCTTGGAGCTCTCTGAACCCAACACATTCACAAAGAGAAATAACACCCCCAAAATTGGCTCCAACCTCTAATGCAGACAAGGCTACAGGTGTCTCACAAGAGCTCTTCTGCTGTGAATCCAAAGCATTCTTCCACCCCTCCTTTTAACTCAGTCTCTTAACTGGAAGTATCTGCTAGGTTGTATTTCTCTCAGGCATTGTGGATCAGCAGACAAAGCCCTTTACATTTTGTTCAACACTTGTGTTTCTTTAAGGGTCTAGTGTTTTTGTACTAGGAAACAAAATCTAGTAGAATTTGATCAGTGGAATACAGTCCATGTAACTGTCCACCCAGCATTCCTTCTAATTCAGTGTGTTGTTTCCTCAAAGTCTGTGCAATCAAGTACAACCCGTCTGCTCCAAACATTCTGACACAAATGTCGAACAATAATTCTTGCCTAACTGCAAGATTAGGTTTCTATATTTATTATTACTGGGTTTTAACCCAAAGTTATTCTCTATTTTTCATTTAAAAGAAACACTTATGCTGATTTGTAAAACCTGAACAGGTATGGAAGCCCATTTCACGTTCACTGAATAGCTGCGCTATTTCTCTCTTGCAGGAATACAAAGAAAACCACAACCTTTACCCTCTGCTTGTTCCTCATGGATTCCAGCATGCTGTGAATTCAGCTGTACATTTACTGTGAAATACAAAAGTCTTCTACAACACTGCTTCCAGGCATCTTTTAATAGCTGGAGTGTTTGTCTGGAGAGGCACTGTGCCACAAAGAGTCTTTTCCCTTCACCTCAGAACTTAAAATACACTTTTGAACCTTAACCTACACTGCTCGTGAAGTTTGGTTCAATTGTAAAGATATACATGAGATCTATGGAAACAATAAAAAGAGAGACTTCATTTTAGGAGTTAGTATCTAAATGGGTTTTATAAACAAAATCAAACTCTTACTAGCTTACTCTTACTTACACAGACCTCTCATTATCTTCCAAGTATTATCAAGGGCTCCATCAAACTTACTTTATACTAACCAATTAGACAAAATTAAAAAAAATACCATTTCTTTACTTTATAAAAGTATTATGAAGTTTCACTGATTGAAACCTACAAAGCAATTATTTCCACCGATAATTTTCTAGTATTTTAACTTCTAGACCTTTATTCATAACTTATGTTCATTACTATTCTTCCAATACAAATTTTAGTGACATTTATTGGTATGTTTTTATTTTAAATATTATCAAAAATTATAACAGTACAGAAACATTTTTTCAGAAGTAAAAAAAAATGTTTGTGAGGCTATTTCATAGTTTGTATTTTTCTTAACATTCTGCAGTGCAGTAATTAGAGTTCTTCAATCCCTTATTATTGCTACAGCCATTCTGGACAGTTGGAATTAATTTTGGTGACATTTAAGAGACAATGTACAAATGCTGAACCTCTTAAACCACTATGAAAAATAACCTTCCATATTTCATATCCATAAAAATGGATACAAATATAATGTATCCATATGATCCATCCTATAATCTAAGGGTTTTTTTTTTTTGGACATGGATGGGGTGAGGAGTATCTTACATTTCCCATCATTTTTTTTCATTTGAGATGTTCCCATTAACTGGTTTCTATTTTACTCTGATCGATGTTCTGTGTAAGCTCTACTGTCTAACTAGAAGTTCACCCTCTAGAAACAAAACCAATACCCCTTCATCTCTCTTGTTTTAAGATACTGATGCTTAATTTCTGTTTGGTTGGTTCAAACTTTTGGTTTTAAAAGTGGATGTTCAAAAAACCCCACATCCCAATGGCAGTATTTTTAAAAAGTACCAGCAATGTCTGCATGGACACTTAATAAAAACCATACAAAGCTCTTCTAGTCAAGATGTTTTACCATGTTGATGTAACAAGAGCCTTATCTGTGTCTTTATCTATCCCATTCCTAAGTAGGTTGTATGACATTTATAGGGTGGCCAAGATGGAGACAGATATTTGGCTATATGGATGTGTGTTTCTTATAACTGCAATTTTTTTTCTTTATCTTCTATAACACCAAGAAAGGAAAGATTTAACATTACTAGAAAATGTACTTATGTGTTTTAAAAGAATAAAATTTTTGAAGAAATACTTTCAGACAACCAGATGAGAAAAAGGCATCAAGAAATCCCATAGAGTTCATTAGAGAGAAAAATATGATGCAGTTTTAATTTGCTACAAATATCTGACAAGATCTATGATGCACTAAGCTATAAATTTAAAACCAGCATAGACCTTCAGCTGAAGATATCACTTTGCTGCAGGCTTCAAAACAAGGAAAATAACTGTTAAAAAGAGCTGAAGGGAAGAATTCTTTTTATTTTTTATTTTTTTCTTTTTTTTGTAGACAGAATGTTCTTTTGATTTTGTGTCCTGCTAATGGTATCTTCATGTAGTGCTCTATGACTTTGTTTATTTGTAGCAGATGTCTATCTAGTGTCACATTTGACCTCAAATTTATTGCAAATTGTACCTGCTAGCTTTCATCCTTTACAATGAAAGGCTACAAAAGATTCGTTTTCTAAATCTGGGTTTGTACATCAGAAGTTACTGAAACTATTGGTGAGGAAAAAAGGAAAAGTTCTTGTCAACATAGCCTTCCTCTGTCATCACAAACCCAGGGAAGGTGTTTGGATTAATCACAGCAAAACAGAACTTTTAGAACATATATTTACTTCTTCCTCTTTAAGGCTCCCATAAATCACAATCATCATGTGCCATGCCTATGTGCCCTTGATTCTGACAGCCATAATCTAATCTTATAACTCAGGCTCCCCAGAAAATAACATTTTTCAAATGTTTTTTCTTCTTACATGTGCATTTTCCTGCCTCTCTGCAGGAATCCAGCTGATTTGAGTTGGGGTGATAGGGTCATTTCAAGGTCACCCAAGTGGATTGATGAACAGCAGGATTTGTGTGAACTCTAGGGGGTCTATATGTGTATTCAGAGGGCTTTTTCAAAAAGGTGGTTAGAAGTAGTTTTCAAAAATATTTTTCTTTTTTTATTAAGATATATTATTTTTATTAATATATATATTCATATATATTTATTAATAATTTTATATATATATATAACTTATGTCTTTGCACCTTTTAGAGTGAACAAACCGATTATCAATTAACCAATGAACAATCTGCACCTCAGACTGATGTACACTATTCTTATAGTCTGAACTTACATGTTTCAGCTACACAAGTCCACAAGAATTTGAGAGATTTCGTCTTTTTCTGTTACAATATATTCCATTGGTTTGATATTGATGGCAATTATGAATTTTGTTTTTGGCAATATCATGACCTTCCTCATATTGCATAAAGCAAAAATCAAACCAGCAGTGCTCTATTGAGAAAATTAGACCCTGAGTAAAGCCCAAGTTAAATAAACTAAAGTTAATTTATCTAAGTCTCACTGTAGAGAATGTTCTTATATTGTATATTTAGGAACAGAAAAAAAAATGGGAAAAGCAGGACGTGCTTAACCAAAACCACACCGAGATTGTAACTTCTTGAATGGATATTTTCCCATCACCTAGCTCACTTGCCCAAAGAAATAATTGGTTTTAAAACTTTTTTTCTTTCAGTTCCGTGCTCAGCTTCTTCCCAAAAGCTTGCAATCACTGGTTTGCCCTTCTTCTTCATCAGCCATGAGCCCCAGGACCTGCACTTGGAGTAACTGGAGTTCCAGTTTGCTCTGTGCCTACTCTGGACAAACAGCTTTGCCCCTGGACCTTGGCTGATTCACCAACGTCCCTTAGAGTGCTTGAGGGATCTGCCAAGCCTCAGGCTCAGCGCTGCAACCCATCTAGATTGAATTTTATCAACAGCTTGACACATTTCTTCTCAGCAACTCTGAATGCTTTAGTGGAAATATGGTGACATTGTTCCGAAGCGCTCGCTGGCTGAGCTGAACGGAGCAGACAGAAACCAAAGACAGCGACCCCACAGGAATTTGAACAGAGCAAGGGCCTCTAATTTATGCAGAGATTAAAGTATGACTTGCTAGGAAGTCTAATTCACCAAAACAATTAGGGTTTGATTTTATTCTAGTCTGCAGCAGTGCCATTACCTTTCCATCAGGCTACAGAGATGTTCAGCAGAGAATTGCTTTTTATTTTCCCTCAGAATAACAATTGTTGCATTATGAGTTGCTTAAATATTCATTCAGGTTCAAGAGGTAGGAAAAGTTCCCAGACTTAAAATAAAATCTGATGAGGCTCCTTTCATTTTTGTGGCAGGGTAATCAAAGATGTAGGGGGGGAAAAAAATAAAAATCAACTACCTGACTGCTAAAGCAGGGCAGAGCCAACAGTGTGAGCCAACACAGATCCACAGGCTGAAAACAATGGAAACAGAAACATAATGGAAAATAATTATCCCTGACTTGTTCATATTGTTGATTCATTTTCTAAAAATGCAGCAAAAATTAGATGCCTACAATTTTCTTGCTAATTCTAGAATATTAAACCATTATAAAACAAAACGGTGTCTTTTCTCTTGTCCCAGGTTTCAAACTTTACTGTTGAGACATAGCTTTTCTTGAAGACTAAAGAGGGACACTTCATTTAGTATTTCAGGCTTGATTCTCCCATTGCCTAATGTCTTTTATGGCTGTTCACTTCAGCTGAGCCTAATGTTATTCAGATTCACTAACATTTTCAACCTGCTCTCCACTGATAAAAAAAAAACCAAAACTCCACTCAAGAGCCTGCCCAAGATTTACCGAAAAGAGAATGAGAATGCTCAAGAACAAAAAAAAAAAATTATTGTTCTGGTAGTAAAAAATCCAGGTCACACATTTAGAAATATTTCATTCTTGGTGGTCATAAACAATCTCTCACACTGGTCTGGTTTAAGGATGAAACCAGTTTCTGTGCACACTGAGCTCTGTCTGGCAATTTTTTCTTTTTTTCCTGTGATATACTCCAACTTGCACATAATATATTTGTTCATCTGAGGAACATGATGAGTTTCAGAGAGAATTCAAACCAGCCATGTGTGTCACACCCTTTCTCAGTTCTATCTCATCACAGCTACTGACAAGATAAAAAGTGCAATTCCAGAACAACACTGAGCACACTAGAACACCTGAAAGGAGAAGCAATCTCACAGTCAGGGGGCTGATGAGGAAAATTCACTCTTGCTTTTCCATCTATTCTTTTTCTTTTTCCCTTCTTTTTTCTTCCCCTGCCTCCGAAGGGCAAAGGGGAAGGGGAAGAACAAGAAGTAAAACTGACTGCTAAGAAGAGAAAGCATGTAAGCAGGATTAGTCCCAAAGTTGAAAGGAATGGAAAATTTTCTCTTTCTTCCACTCACAGTCTCTTCCTTTTCTTCTTCCCTGGGTTTTCCTTGTTCCTCTTTTCTCTCAGCACAATCCACCTTCAGTATACATCACTAACACTGCCAGCTCCCATCACCTCCCTTTTTGCCTCAGTAATGATTCCTCCATCAACTGTGGTCACAATGGCTCCTCCACACTCACTTTTCATTTATATAATATTTATTTCATTTAATTTATATTCATTTATATTTATCCTGGGAACAGAGAAATATACAGTACACAGCTAGGGGATGGTTTCACCTAAGTGAGGAGGCAAGTATTTAAACAAGGCTCATTAAAAACCAAAACAAAACTGGCAAAAAAACCATCTTTGCTTTATATTTAGCCATCTATATTCTCAGAGCCATTTGAAACAGGGCTGGGGTTTAGTACCTCATGCCATCTATGAAAGACGACAGATTAAATCACTGCTTTGCTTTAAATAATTTGGGGTTTGATTGGTCCCATGATACTTAGCAATTAGGAGAGTTATAAATTAAAAAACTATAAAATGGATAGATCAATCACAATTCAGTGTGTAAACAAAGTGGGAGCACTTATGATATAATTTACAGAGTATTCAAGACATTATAACGTTGACAATTCATTCAAATGGCAAGGAATGTAACGAAATGTGAAAATAGCAAAACATCAATCAAGTCTCTTGAAAAGACTGCAGCTGAATAAAGGGAAACCCATTAATTTAATCTCATTTGGCCATTTTTCTCCTCTCTGAAAGAAAACCACAGATCTACTCAATGGCTTCACAGGGCACAGCAGTTGAAAAAGAAAGAGGGAATTAACCAAAATAAGCCTCCCAGGGAATCTTTGAAATAGATGATTCTATTTGATTCCTTAATTTCTTCAAATTAACCATGTCACACCTCAGTATCTGGAGATCTTTTTAAAAACCTACAACATTCAGAAAGGAAGATCACATAGCAGTATTCCCTTTTTAGACCAAAAATCAAAGACAGCCTTATTGATCCAGGCAAGTGTTTACACAGATATCATGTCAAGGCTGGAAACAGAGCCCACATCTTTTTTTTTTCCACAATATGAGCTAAAATAGATGCATTGGTAACTTTTTTTTTTTTTTTTTAATCTAAAATCTTCACCATAAAGAACTGTGTCAAATAGACTTCTCAAAAATTATCTTTGTTAAGTTGGGAAATCAAGGATTGATAATCCAGGAAACAGGAGAACTGATGTTGTCAGTTGATGTTTTCAGCTATATTTTATCATTTTATATTAACAATTTGTACCATTTTTGCTCTTCAGTCATGAGTGCACATGAGAAGAACTTAACCAGTACCTACTGACAAGTTGGAGCAGGTGTCCTTTTCCAAAGAGGTCTGCAATAAAATGAAAGAAAAAAAAATATAAAATACATATAAAATTATTGCTGGAAGTCACTTGAAAGCCTACATCACCACCCTCTGATAGAGAGGAAAATGTAGACTTCTGGAAATCACTGCTATCAGGATTGTAGGAGAGAATCTGAAAGTCTCAGACCTTACACAGTCTCTGCACAGAGTTTAAAGGGTTAAAATTCAGGTTACATTTCCTAATTTTGGAGAACTTGACTTCCCATTTCATTTTTTTGAACATTGTGGCTGCTGACATCATTTTCAAAAGTTTTAAATGGTATTTAGACCCCATGCCATATTTGATAGGCTACCAAAGCCTGTACAAGGCTGAATGAGCTGGAGGTATGAGTTTTTTCAGTGTCCCACCATAAATCAGCAAAGCTCACACCAGGGGTTTCAAATCTATGTGGAATTTGACTGAAGAAAGAGCATGCAAGAGATGGCCTCTTACAGAAGGCCAGTTGCCTTTTCCCAGTGTCTCTGGATCTTCACCCTACCCGGATGAAGATTTTTCTGGGAAACCACTAAAAAAATTTGGCTTTGGAATCACTCTTTAAGCACCATTAAACAACAAGCCTACAATAAATTTTTGTCAACCAGCATAAATTTACTTTCTTAATTTTCAATTTTGCTTCTCTATTTCAGCATCAGAACACTCTGTGGTCTTTCACGTGATCTTATTAATATTTAAGCTTTTATTTATACATGTGGAGCATCCCAAACACAAGTGTGTAACTCAATCAGCCTAGAAAGAACTCAATTTATCTGAACTGAGATTTCTAAATTCACAAACATTTGATCCAGCAAACCCTCTCCTCACCTCCACTTTTTAGCCATGCAGACGGAGCTACAAAGATGGCAAATTACAGCTCTGCTAAGAGGTTTGGCTTGGGAGCCCTTACTACATTTTGGCATAATTTTTCATGTTTTTCAGGTGGCTATAAGAAATTTTTATGGCATAAAGAATCTCTAAAATTTGTGTGTCGGAAGAAAATGCTGCCAAATGAGGAATTTTTACAGATTTTCAAATATGGTTGCTAATAGAAGAGAAGCAGTGCTTCCTGAAAGAAAAGAAATAAGACAAAGGTTAGGCAAAACTAAATGAGCTTCTCATATGAAATTTTATTCTTCCCTGATTCTGGACCTTTTTATCAGATAAAACTAATTGCTGACCTTGTGTTCCAGTGCAGAAAGAGGCCTTCAGAGGAGAACCTGAGTAGAGAGGGCAAAAGAAACAACATCAGCCATGAAACTACTACTCACTAATTCAGCAGAAAGTCAGAAATCATCCCTTCCTTTTTACAATATTAAAAGAGATTATTTATTGTGGCCACTTAACAACTAAGTGCCATTATGTTCACTTGTATGAAAAATTTCCAGATTGTTTTCCATACTACTACTACTAATAATAATAATAATATTCTTTACAATCAAGTTTTTTGTTTTTTTTTACCTGGCATTTTTTTTCTTCTGGGTTCAAATAAAAACTGAGAGTTTAGAAGTATGAAAGTTTAGAAAAATTTTTTTTAACAGAGGAGCAAATGACAGTGCTATGGTATCAGATGCACTGCAAGATACTCACAGTGGAGTCTGTATAAAAGATATTTCACTGTTTTCTTGGAGTTACAGGATTTCACAGAACAAAACACTGACCTACTGTGCATTTCACCACTCTGTTCATGTTGATCTTCTTAAAAACTTGCAAGAATTTAAAATACTAGAGGAGACAGAGCTGATTTGAATACAAAGGACACTGCCATTTCATTTCCTAGCTCTGAAAACCAACATTGGGCTCTGCAGCATTTTTATCATTTTTCTGTTGACTGACACTTGGAAACACCCACTTCATTCCCAGCAGCTTCACTCACTGAATCACTTCCAATTGAGTTGAAGAAAAGTGCAGTGAAAGTCCACAGATGAAAAATCTTATCTGACTACTGTGTGACTCCTCTTTCCTTTTTTTTTTTTTTTTTTTTTCCTGTTCTTTTTTCACCCTTTTTTAAAAAATCCATTCCCTGCACTTCTGTCAGACTCGGAATGTTTTTTTTTAAGGAGAATGTGAAATTTCTAGCAATAATTGTGAAATGCATAAGGTAATTTCAATATTGTTTGATTTCTCTGCTCACAACAACTTTTAGTGTGCCAATCTACATGCAAAAATGTTCATACAGCTTTCATTGTCTGAAGTCATACTTAACATTAAACTGTAAATGGAGTGGTTGTCGACAACAGATTTTTTTTTTAATAGCAAATGCAACATATGCCAAAGCCTCAACAAACACAATTACCCAAAGTTGTTAACTTCAGTGTTAATTTTCCATACTCACAGTGCCAGAAAGATGTTTTGAGTTTTCTTGCCACATTTGTGTATATATACAGCATGGGAAAAATAAATACATTCTCTTTTCAGAAGGAGAAGCAAATAGGATTCCTCAACAATTAAGAAACTGGAATCCATTTGTAAAATCTGTTAATTTTGTACGTCCATACAAGCATGTGGTGAGTTGAGAGCTGGCCAAATGCCAGCACACCCACTAAATTTATTTATTCATTTTCTGCTGTGAGATAAGGATTAGGAGAAGGGCAAAAGTAGGCTCTAAACTTGAAAGGGCATAGATAAAGTTTCATTAAAAGAACTAAAAGAAGAATAATAAGAATGAGAATAAACCTTTAGAACGCTTCTCCTCCCCATCTCCTCTCTGGTATTTTCAGTCAGCTTACCACTTCTAAAATAATCTTTCCTCAGTCCACCTAGGGAGAAGAGTCTCTCCTGCCACGCCATGGAGATTTATCCACAAGAAACAGTTCTCCCGTGGTTTAATTTTCATGAATGGCAGCCACCTGGAAATCTGCAGTCCTTAAATCCCTCCCACAGTTTGGTAGTCTTCCCACAAGTACCAAACATGGGTCATCTCAGCTCATCCTTTAAATTGCTTGATTTTAATTGCTTGATCAAGCAATTTTAAGGATGAGCTGCTCTAGCATGGAAACAAAAGTTCTCTTCATTTATATCTGGGAACAGAGGTTTTCTTCTTCTATTCCTGGGGCAAAACTTTTCATCTCTCTCATCTTTCTCTCTCTATTCAAGCTTTTCATTGGATCACAGCTACTTCAATGTCTGCTTGTTTCAGCACCTCTGTTCGTGGCTGTGGTTGGAACACCGCGTCCCCCCGGTGCATCCCATGAGTTACAGGGGGAAAAAGAGTCTGAGGTCTCAAGCATCTCTTCATCTTCATACCACAGAATTTCAGGGCAGGGTTAAAGATCTCCTTCCACCTCAGATTTGACTCCTTCTTCACTGACCTCAGTGTCTCCATGTTATTCTCCTCACGTGCCTTCATTTCTCTTTTTCTCTGACTCGGGAGAAGGGTAAGGGGGGAAAGCTCCTCTCCTCTGAAGAAAACAGGAAGCAAGAGAGGTTTTAGCAGCTCTTTCTTCTCTTAAATATAGTGATTTGTAGAGTTTTTATCATTGGTTACTTGCCATATCAATTTTTTAAAGCCAGCAGAGTAATTGGCTCTGCCAAGCTGTAACACTCTCTAAGAAAGAATTATTTACGTATCTGATGTTCTTTTTTTTTTACTTTAAATAAAAACCAAACTATTTCAAACTACCACCAAGTAGTAAAACTATAATCTTGACATTCTCTTTTTACATATAGGTGACATATATATATATATACAAAAACATTGCCAATGACACTTAAAACTGAAAAAAAGTGAAAAAGGTGATGGTCCTGCTCTACTAGTGCAGCCTCACCTTGAGTACTGCGTGCAGTTTTGGAATTATTAAAAGGATGTTAAGTTGATGGAGAACATGCAGAGGAGGAAAATGAATATGGTGAAGGATCTGGAGGGAGAACCTCAGGAGGAGTGGCTGAGATTTGTCTGGAGAAGAGGAGACTGAGGGGAGACCTCGTTGGAGTTACAACTTCCTTATGTGGGGAAGCAGATGGACAGACACTGATCTCTTCACTCTCATGACCAAGGACAGGATTTGAAGGTGCCATGAGCATCCAGCTGAGTCAAGGGCTGTTTAGGTTGGATATCAGGAAAAGGTTCTCTACCCAGAGGGTGCATGGGCACTGGAACAGCTCCCCAGAGAAGTGGTCACAGCACAAAGCCCAGCAGAGCTCAAGAAGCATTTGGACAATACTCTAGGCATTGTCCATATGGTGTCTTGGGGCATCCTGTGCAGAGCCAGGAGTTAGACTCACTGATCCTTGCAACTCAGCATTTTCTATGATTCTATAGAAGCTATTTTTTTTTAAAGATGCTTTTAGAAACATGAATTCACAGATTTTAATGAATATAGCCCTTAAAAGCATTTTCTATATTCCATACTGGCTCCAGAAGACACATCACTGCTGATGTGACATGGTATTGATTTTAATCTGAGTTTACTTCAGACTTTATAATGCAGTTTCGGAAATCATTATAAATAATGATTAGTTTGAGCGTGCATTATTTGTGCTTTATGGTCGTTAGAGTTAATGGGACTTGGAATTATTTAATTCCTGCTATCTTGCTTATCTATGTAGACAAAGAGGTATTTGGTCCTCATTGTTCCCATAAAAAGGAAGCTGTCAATGGTGATCCTGCAGATGTGCACAAAGCACCAATCACCATGTCTGTGCCTCTTTTTCCAAACATAAAACCAAACACAAAACCTGTGTTTTCAGATCTGAAGGCTGACTTACATCTTTCCTCCTTCATCTCGTCCTCATGCTTGGATAATTCTCATCAGGATTCCTCAGGAGTGAGAACAGAGACATGCTTGTTGAGCCTTTCCTGTGGGGATTTCCCAAGAAATGGTGTGGGACATGCTGTATTCTGAGTGCTGAACAGCCAGCATGGAAAGATTAAAAAACAAAACAAAACAAAACAAAACAAAAAGACCACAAAAAAAAACAACAACCAAACCAACCAACCAACCAACCAACAAAACAAACAAAGAGAAAACAATAAAAAAAGAAAAAAAAAAAAAGAAACATCACATGCTTCCCATTTTCTTCTCAGGGAATTCAGAAGACTTGTAAGTGTATTACACTAAGTTTCAGATTAATCTACATGTTTAAGCCACAGATGGCTTCTGCCAGAGGAAAACCATCAGCAGCAGTGGAACAAATCCACGTTTCAGAACTGCAACATTTTTGACTAGGTGACAGTAAAAAAGATGAAATAAAACTGTTCTGGTAATAACTGATGTCCTCAACTTTTTCCACTGTAGTGACAAATTTCTTGTGTGTTATAAAACTTTGCCAGACATTTCAAATATTTCTCTTTGCAAATAAACACCTGCTCTTGTTCATCCAAGGTTAATTTAAAATGAGGAAAACACCATGAATAACAAATATATGAAAGCCACTTGGGTATGGTTTAATCCTAGCAATCAATTATATCTCAATAACTCTTAAAGTAATGGCATTAAGGGGAAAATGGAAAAACATGTTCGGACAAGATGGAAAAGAAGTGAAGCCTTTACACACAAATAGGCAAAACTGTCCATTATTAACCACTCATCTATGTATCCATGCACCTCAGCAAAATACATCCCATGTGAACTGAACAACATCAAGCAAAATATTACTTAAAAGATCATAAACCTGGGAGTGATGGTGCTTTATATTTTTCCCTCTGAGAGCTACAAGAGAAACTTTCATTTATTGGGTTTTAGTCCTGTCACTCCAGTACAGACCCTCTTTTCCTTCAATGTGTCTTCCCTCTTAACTTAAGCCATTTCTGAAATCTCAGCCTCTCTGAGATACCTGGAAGACATTGCCATACATTATAACAAAACACTCTCAATTGATTTTCAAGTCTTTCTTTTCCAAGTTACAAAAGTTGCATTGGATGGATACACCCTAGACCAAGGGAGCATTTTGGTGTGCTTTGTTTTGTTACTAGAGGGGCAGAAACTGAATAAAGTGAGCTGGGAGTGCTCACTAAATGTAATAGCTTTCATTCTTTGAGTTTTTAAGTCTCCCCATCTTCTCTATTTTTAAAAAGCCTTATTTTTTTTTGTTTTCATCCGATCATGTTGAGCAGCATAAAGATACTATGAAGTGTTCTATGAAAAATCTGCTTAAGAGCAAACACTGGTCTCAACAAGTGTGGTCATAGATGCTACTGTGAAGTTTCCACACAAAATTCCAATTGCATGGCATTTTTCTGATTACAGACATTGCCATATGGACACAGCTCATGTACTACAACAATCTGCCCTTCTAAGCCCTTTCCAAACTAATGATTTCTTTTTTTTTTTTTTTATTTTAGCATTAACAGCAGCACCTAATCAGAGAATAAACTGTCAGTTTACATGTAAATCCAAGGAAACTGAGGGGAATATATCCCTATTACATTTCTCACTAACATTTTATCTGCCTTTCCAATTACCTTGTTGTTTTCATCACACTGGCACCAGGGCTGCTTCTATCTACCATAAATATCCCAGAAGAGGGAGCAGATATTAATGGTATCAAAACCAATGAAAGTGAAACAATTTGCCATGTTTTAGAGTAGCATTAGAATGTCTAATAGACTTTTTAATAACACAACGTGAGACTGATTTAGAAATCTCTAGAATGACATCTGAAAAGGACTTAGAGAAGCTGGTAAAAACAAATGACAACTAATGTATCTTTCACATTGGCTGTGGCAGTGATTTAGTACCTTGTCTGTGATGCTAAATATACATCATAAATCCCTCCAGCAGCAGCTTTATTATATTCATCCATCTCTACCCCTCTCAGCCAATAATTTCTCCTTTCATAAGGTTTATTGTATAAAAAGGAACTCATTATATAAAATCAAATGTAGGCTACAGCCAGCGATCTTACATTAACCTAATGAGGATTTTATCTCAAGAAAGCATCTTGGACAGACCCTGTGGTCATGTTTTATAGTTAAATCCTATTTATTGAGTGACAGTGGGACTTTTGTGGAAGATAAAATGATACAGTGGTCTTTATAAGCCTACATCAAGTGATCAGTTTTCTCCTTCAGTATAAGCTACTGCATACAGTTTATTAGCAATATGAATTGGAAAAAAAAAGCCCTTGACAGCTTGTAAAGGAGCAGGCTAAAAGGAGGCATCATTTTACTGACTGAGAGTATTTGATATAATTAAAAGATAAAAGCAAATAGAAAAGGAAAATAAATATCAATGTGAAGAGGGCCTCCATTTTGGTCAGCTGACAATAAAAATTCAGACAATTCAAACAATTTGGTGGTTTTGAAACACCTAGTCCACTGTTCAGCTCACTGGTAATGACAACAAAGCACCGTGGTGGGGACATGCTCACTGCCTGCATCTTCACATGAATTCAGGGTTCAGCCTGAGAATAATTCAAATGGTGAAGCACTGCACTGAGGATTAATATAAAGAACACTACACATCTGAAAAATGCAACTAAAGTCAGTGGGCAAGATTCAAAGTGACCATGGGGCTGCAGCTGCAGAGGTGGTGGTTTGGTTTTTTTACAGTTATGGTATTTGAATTAAGTTATTTAATCATGAACAGTCACTGAAATTTCTCACCATTTGCAGAGATGGCTATGAAACTGTTTGATAAGCAGTATGACTAAAAGAGGCAAAATTCCAGGTTTTGAGGGATTTGCAAGGCCAGTTTTAGCAAAAAACTGGGCCTTTCCTGTGAAAAGCTTCAGAGTAGAGATAGACCACCATTTTCTAATGAGAAATTTGAAGGTTTTACTCAGCTTTAGTGGTAGAAAAAGATTTAGAATAGCTGTTAAAATATCCTTGTTGCAAGTAGAGGGGTTAGGAATGAAGAAATAAAAAAGAATTGGAGGGAATGAAAGTTTGGCAATTCTGTGTTTCACTTATTCAATTAATAGTGTATTGTGAGTTATCTTTTATAGCAGGTATATACAGCCACCCATTTAATCTAACACAGGCCTTGAATGCACTTTATAATTGTATAATTTATCAACACTTAGCCATTTGAATAAAAAAGCCAAGTGATTGGTTTTAGCAGAACATCGATTATGCGTCACTGCCAACATCTCAGTTTTGAGAAATGCTGTCTTCTGCCTTTGATTTTTATTACAAGGGGTGTTTTAGCAGCTCAGTTCCTTTTGTGACTAGCACAAGATGAGTTAAATTCAAACAGGAATATTTGTGTGTCTGTGTTACCTCCAAAACCCTGTAGTGACTTGACAACAGCCACTGCAATTTTTTAGAAATACATTTAAGATTGTTTCAACTTTAAAAATTTAAAACATGAAATATTGTTATATTAAGCTCATCAAGAAATCTCAGCAATAAGTTGGATAAACTTTTTTGTTAAACACTGATGGGAATATTATCTAATTTTGTCCATCAGGAACAACCAGAGCTTTTACTGACTTAGCACTACCTGAACAATGGAAATTCATTCCTTGGTGCTGCTCCCACATTACAGGACCCATCTTCACAAGGGTTTTCAGAATGATTTACTATTTACCTACTAAATAGTACTATTACTTCTATTATTTGAAGAGTAACTATTACTATTTACTGTTTCAGCTGATGCTAAGCCCCTCTGTTTACTTCTGTCACAAAATTTTATGGAATATCGTGCAACACACCTCAAAAATAAGGACAAGAAGTGTGGTTTATGTGATTCCCACTGAGAACTAGGGGTGGAGATTGTCAGACTTCTTTACATGATCCTTTCCATCACAGAGGGCAGCTAAAAACAAACAAAGTGATTCACATTTTTTTTTTACTGAAGGATTTTTATTTTATCATTCAGTCCTATGGCCTGAGTGTCAGGGACCCCCAAACCTGCATGATTTTAATTTTCAGAGTAGCAGCTTGCATAGGCAGGACTTAGGGGAAATTCCCTAAGATTTATGCCAGAGTACCAGACACTTCTCTTGCTGTTACCAACCACTGTTTTGGGACTGCAGCAGTGAAATTATGCAGTGAACAGGAAGGAATTGGCCAGCCAAACTGAATTCAAAACTAATTACAACCACCTGCTACATGGGAACTTTGCTCATGTTCTAAGAGAGGTGAAAAAATGTGCTGTCTTTTTGAATGCAATCAGCAATAATGGGATTGTACTTGCTGCTGCCTTAGACTAATTAATTGACAAAAACAAGTTTTTGGGGACTTTTTTTTTTTAGCGAGAAAGTGAAAAGTAACGCTGCTCACATAAGAGAGAAAAATCCTTAAAAAAATCAATGCAATAAATTAAATTAATGCCAATGAAGCAAAGATTTTGCATGAGAACAGGAAAAAGAAATAAAAGGGAAAAAGGATAAAAGTGCAAACTAGCAGCATAAAACATAAAAAAAAAAAACCCCACACAACAGGGCTCAAAAGATTCTTTAAATCACTTTGCAAGCCTTTCATTTGTGTATTAAATTTTGAGGTTTTTAACTCATGTACAGGTTGTCCATTCCAGTCTTTAGCTGCTACATGATTTCAAAGCTGTTCAAAGCATGCAGACACCTGTGTTGTCCTGCAGACAGGGGAATCTTGGCCGATTCCCAGAATAATTAGGAACAAAAAAGTTCGGAACGAGAAAAGCGAGCATCGCAACCACTCCTTTTTGGTCCTGCCTCTTTGCTGCATGTTGGGCTGCACAGCAAAGCAGGTGATTGATGGCTCTACCTGAAATAAGTGGAAGGATGTTAGACAAAGCGTGCCTGGTTTGGGGTCAGCGAGCAGGCTGCGGGGTTTGTCAGCTGTCGGTCCGCCAGCCAAGCCGCACCGAACAATTCCGTCCTGGTTCGGATGCTCTTTCCAGTGCTCCTGCCACTTGCTCAGTGGGAGCCCTCTCTGCATCACTGAAGCTGTCTCCTGAGCCCACAGTGATAAGTGACCCTGAAAAAAGGCCCAAGGAAAGATGATCCAAATATCAGCTGAAGCTAAGGCATGTCAAGAAGCGCCCCCGGGGCGCCCAATTAAGCAACACATTTGGAATTTCGGGTCTTGTTTTTGCTGTGATGCCCTGTGGAAGAGCAGGGATTTCACAACAAAACCACCAAAGTGCTCATGTATCTGAAAGGTGTGTGTGCAGACATTATGCCCTTGTTCATCTATTTTTTCCTCTCCTTTTTCCTCTGTGATGTGTGAGCTCGAAACAAACAATCACACTAACCAAAGAACAGGTGCATAAAGCAAATACACATTTAAATCTTCATGTTTTATAATATTTGAAGAGTAAAGAACACCAAGAATTATCCCATTAAGAGCACTGGTTTATCAAGATCTTTCCTGATCTTTCTTTTGTAACAGAGAACACCAGAAAAATCCTATTATAACACTGGTTTCTCAAGACCACAGTTCTGGCAGAAGCCATAGAAGATTCCATTTAGGAACAGCACACATTCTCAGCCACTTTCTGTGGCACATCTCCCTTTGGAGTTTCCCATTTGTTGGATTCACAGATGTTGGATTTGGGATGTTATGGGGTTTGTATACACACACTGACCTTAGTATCTGCTGTCCACGCATTTGCAAAATCCCCTTTTGAACATCCTCATTCATCTGCTTTAAAATTTACTGACTATAAACTTGTGCATCTCAGAATAATCTGATATATATATTGCTTTGAAAAATCTGTAATTGAAGATTAAACTGTGTTTTAATGAACTCTTTCATGGCTAGTGAGAAATTATTACTCCACCCATGTATTAAGGAATTCAAACTTAAAAATGAAGGTTGAGGTCTTTCATAAGCATTCATCATCTTTGGGATATAAATATTAAAATGCAAATGGCCATTCCATTCTAGGTTTTTCTGGTTTTTAATTTAGGAATATTTTTTTTTTCATATTAGTTTTAATATATTCTTTCAAACAGATTTTATTCCAGTCACTTTGTACCGAAAATGGGCAAGTCTGTGTTTGATTTTTTTATGAGGAGAAAGTTGTTAGCTATTTTTCATAGAGGGCTGTGACTAATTTTATATTATAGCCTTGGCTAATAGATAATTAAGTGTTTCACTCAAATTAGCTATCACACAGCTAGAGGCAAAGTGGGAGGAAGCAAAAAACTTGGATTTTGCAATAAATTTTGTACTACCAGCTTCTGAACACCTCTGTGAAGCAGCTGATAGGAAATGCTGTACTGGATAAGCATAACTCATGTTTGCATTTTGTTAATGGCAATCTCAGAAGCTTAATTAAAAAAAAAAAAAAAAAAAGAGAAGCTTAGTAAAAAATGACAGGCAGAGGAGGAGAATCTTCCACAGATGCAATTGAAGCTGTACAGATTTCAAAATGAATTTCCTGGGTTTTCCTTTTCGCTCTCATCCATTATTCGTATAACTTCAACGTAATCCCCTCACAATGCTCTGCCTTGGTCCATCTCCCTCCAGACCAGCAGGAATACTGGCACATTCTGCTGCAGGAACTGCTCCCTTTCACCAAGCACCCACCTTTGCAGGATGAACCAACACCACAAGAGGTTGGCAACCTGTAAGAGCAATTCTGAAGCCACCTAAACCAAGAGAAGGGCTCCTGTGTGATGTGCTTAACACAGTGCCCTGGGTAAAAAAGAAGAATGGGAAGACACCACAGCAGCAAAAGCCCTTTTCCAACACAGCACTCAATGGCATCAGCTCTTGTAATACACCATTTGCATAAAGTTATTATTATTTGAAATATTTTTCTTCAGCCAGCACTTTAAATAGAGAATCGCCCATATATCATCACAATTGCTTTACAGTGGCACTCTCAAAACTTTACAGTGATACATCAGAGCAGACAGCCAAGAAAGAACCATCTACATTTTTCTTCTATTTATCTGATAAATAGATACTTCTTATCAGAGCTAAAGGACATACTGTCTCTTTTGTCTCACATCTGCTATTTGCATCAAGGATACTGAAAGTTTGTTTTTATATTATATTGACATAAGCATGAGGAGTTCAGCTGAATTTAGAGAGTTACTCTGATGGCAATATACAACTTCCTATTTATTCAGCAGATTACATATTGTGCTTATTTATCATGCATTTTCTGTCGCAGCCTGGTAGCTTCTTCACTAATTCTTTACTGGTCTTCTGCAACACATATTTCTTTTCTTACAATGTCTAAAGACAAAATTTGATTAGTTTTTTGATTAGCTTCGTCACTAATTCTTTACTGTTCTTCTGCAACTCATACTTCTTTTCTTATAATGTCTAAAGACAAAATTTGATTAGTTTCCTAGCAGATACAATAGATAGTTAAAAATTAAATGGGGAATCAATATATCAAAAAAAGACACTGAAGCAGCACGAAGAAAAATGGAGGCCAATCATCATCAAGTGTACACTTCTATCAAGTTGGGAGAGATATACATGAAGATTATGAAAGCAGATGTCCTTCACTCAGTTTTGGCAACATGGCAATTTCTGCCTGCTCAAGAAGGCAGCAATAATGCAGATAGGTGAAATCCTCTCTTCCAGAATAAGTGTTGCTCCAGAACAGAATTTACAAAACCTCAGGGTTTTAAGGTTAGTATATTAGGGAAAAAAGTGTCAAGTTTTTGTGTGGTCAAGGTCAGAGTCATGTCTATATTTAACCAGCAAAATATTCTCTGAATCCCTTTTTGCTTTCTGTACCTTCATTTGCAGTCAACAGCCCAGTAAAGAGGAACCCAAAGTGCAAATGCCTCTTTATCAACTCTGCTCATATGTATGTCTGTTCTACCTTATCCTGCCCTGGATATTTACAGAGCCAGAAGTTTTCTATGAGAAATATCTCAAAACTTACAGCAATGTATTTATTCACTGGATGCAGCATTAATGCTGCAGGGAATTAAGTGTTTATCTTTGAACTGCACAGCATAAAAGACAGAATGAGAAATCTCAGCCGTCTAACACGTGTGTCCAGCTTTGGTATTGCGACCACTTATTCCCATTGATCCCAGAAGGTGCAGCCTGAAGGGTCTCTGATGAGGAAACACAGTTTCTGAAATCACCAGAGGGTGAGTTCTGACCATGATCATACTTGCTACTTGGATATAATTATAACACAAATGTGACAGGGGTTTTCAGGTGAGGGAAGAGACGAGAATGTTGACTCCACGATCAGAAGGCTTGATTTATTATTTTATGATATATATTACATTAAAACTATACTAAAAGAATAGAAGGAAAGGTTTCATCTCAGAAGGCTAGCTAAGCTAAGAATAGAATAGAAAAGAATGAAAGCAAAAGTCTGTGGCTCGGACAGAGAGAGAAAGCTCTGCCATGAGTGGTCACTAATTCCAAACATCCACATGAGACCAATCACAGATGCACCTGTTCCATTCCACAGCAACAGATAACCATTGCTTACATTTTGTTCCTGAGGCCTCTCAGCTTCTCAGAAGGAAAAATGCTAAAGAAGGATTTTTAATGAAAAGATGTCTGCGACAACACAAAATACACCATACAAGATTCTGTTAACGAGTCTACGGTTCTATATCGTGAGAGCAACACCAAAGAATGAATTTCCATTGTTCAGGTGGTGATAAGTCAACAGATCTGATTGCTCCTGATGTCCAAAATTAGATAATATTCCCATCAGTATTTAACAAAAAAGTTTATACAGCTTATTGCTGAGATTTCTTGATGAGCTTCATATAACTACATTTCATGTTTTAAATTTCTAAAGTTAAAACAATCTTAAATGTATTTCTAAAAAATTGCAGTGGCTGTTGTCAAGTCACTACAGGGTTTTGGAGGTAACACAGACACACAAATATTCCTGTTTGAATTTAGCTCATCTTGTGCTAGTCACAAAAGGAACTGAGCTGCTAAAACACTCCTTTTAATAAAAAATCCTTGCAGGGAGAGGAGGTGAGCACCTCTCCACATCCCCTCCTCGGGAAGCTGCAAAGAGCAATGAGGTTGTTTCCAATGAGGACAAACACAGTATCCTAAATCACTCCTCAGAACATTCTTTGCTGCCCTTTCACCAGCTTTGTTGCCCCCTTCAAGGTACATTCAAGCACCTCAATACACTCATATGTTACTTTAAAGTATATTTTGTTAATAATACTCTTCATTCTCCCCATTTTCCTTGATTGTACCCCAAAACCCACAGATTTAGTGAGAAGAGGAAAAAGAAATCAAGTGCACAAGTATTAAATAGAAAAAATATCAGATTAGTCTTCCCTTTGAAGTTGGAAAATAAGTGGATTATGGGTGAGCAATAAAGTGCTACTGTAGGAAATTAGGAGTCATCTTAATAGGAATATAACAGGGAATATATTTCTGCAACTCAGGACTTTTAATCCTGTTTAGATGACCATGCTTCAGCTGGGCAGGACATTTCAGGAAAAAAATAAGGAACAAGCCACAAACAAGCATCTTCAGAAATACAATAAAACATATAAAAACTGTTTGGTTTTCACTCACATATGAAGAAACACGGAAAGATTTGGTCTAGAGAGACACACCTTCAAAGGAGCACCCACAACAATTTTCCTCCATTGAAAGCCTATTATAAAATCTGCAATTTAAGTGTTCTCCATGGCCCCTGGAGAAAAAGGAAAAAGCATTAGATGTACAATTAAAAACCCCTCATTTTGGAATACGCTCAGACTGTTACAGAGTTAGGCAGTACAGCAAGCCATCCTTATTTGAAAGTGTGCAGGACAGAGTGGACACACAAAAAAAATTTATATTTAATACTTTGGCAGAGTGGGATGCACAGCCCTTACTGCTATAATTCAGTGATTTGCTGCAACAGAAGTAAAAAAAATATTGTGCAGAAAATTACCACAATTCTGGGTTTGTTTTCAATTTTTGAAGTAGCACACGGCACTTAAAGTGTGTACTTCATTTTCCAGCTGTCAGAGAAGGAAAGGTGATAATATTAAATTTCTCTGAAGTCTGCACAAGTTCACTAAATTCTTTTGAAAAAATCCTCTGTTTTTCCATGCCATCAAATCACATGTTTTTAGAGCATAGAGAGAGTGCCTCTTTATAGCACAGAGAGTGTCTTGGGGACAGAGTGCAATTTGCTATAGTAACCATTATTACCACTTTTTAAAAATTTTACTTTTTAAAAAATGTCTCTGCAATGTGACCAGTGTATTATCTAAATTTATTTTAATACAGCTCTTAAGAATTCCTGTTATAAATACTTTTGTAACAGATTGGCACACATTGACAAAAGAGCTTTCTCTTCCTTGATCAAAGCATTAAGCTCCCATTAATAATAAAAACAACTTTTAAAAACCTTTCTGTTATGTTTTACAACAATTCTGGGTGCTATACTACAGATGTTCAGTTCAAGATTAGTTCAGATTCTGAACATTCAGATACAATAAACAGAGAAAGGATCACAAGTATTTTAAGGGGAATCACCTGAAATCAGATATTGGCTTCGTTAAAGATTACTGGCACAGCAATCTAAATACACAATGGCATTGACTTACGTACTCAGCTTTGAAAAAAAAGAAAAAAACAAAACCTGCTTTCTCTATTGTTTTAATTGCAGCTGGTTCATTGAAACCATCTGCAGTTAAATGCAACAGTTCTGAGGAAGGATTTCACAGAACCGCAGAGGGGCTTAGGCTGGTGGGGACATTGTCCACTCCCCACTGCTCAAAAATCAGGGCAGACTCAAGCAGGCCTGCTCAGGATCATGTCCAGGGAAGTTCTGAATGTTCAGGGAAGGAAACTCCACAGCCAGCCTGGGAATGTTGCTTCAGTGTTTGACTGTGCTCTTTTTTTCAGGTGAAATGGTTCTTGCATTTCAGTTTATTTGCCCCATTTTGTCCCTTCTCTGGATACCACTCCTCTGAGTCCAACTCCACCCTTTTGGCTCTTGTTAGGAGAGTTAAGGAGATGTGACTCCACATGCACAATCATTTATTTTCAGCATGAGAAAGAGTTGGGGAGATTAACCTAGGAAATGATCAAATTTCTATGTCTGAGTTAAAAATCTCCCATGATATACATAGAGAACACTAGAGAAGCAAACAGAACCATTGCTCCCATTAACAATGAATACATAATTGAAAAATTAATGGTATGAGTTTCAACCATAAGCAAACAGAGATTTTGATTTGACTCCTCATATGTATTGCTTCCCAGTTAATGTTACCCTGATTGAGCTTAAAGAAGTTGCATCTACTGGGCTTTAATATTTTTATGAGATTTATAAACATGGGCAAAATACACCACAGTTAGAATTTTTAATTCCATACACAGCTGAAGTGAAGCCCCATCACAATGCCAGGATTTCTATTATTTCACAGACATTTCAGAATATATCAGAACTATCAACTTGCCTTGATAAAAGAACTTTAAGATCTGTATTTGGCTAATGCATGAAAACTCCATTTGTATTCTAAACATGGACTTTGACCAGAAACACAAAAAGAGCTGTCTCCAGATGCCAGCTGGGACAATCAAGAACCACTTAGCAACCTGTGGAGATTTCAATCACTGAAGCAATTGACAGGTTAGTTGGATCCTAATTATTCCTGAAATGAGAATAAATTTCTGCAGCTTGAAATGAAAGAACTAGCATTTTCAAAAAGAAAAAATAATCTAGATAGAATTAGGAAATTGTGCACTTTTATCCAGAAATCATTCATAATGAATAGGATAACATCAGACTGGTGACCTGTGATTATATGGGTTCCACAGAACTTCATTTTAAGTCCCTTTGCTCTTCAACATCTGCATAAATGACTTGGACTGAGATGTACTGAGCAAGGTCAGAGATGACACACAATTGGGAGGAGCAGAATCCTCCAAAGGCAGAGAGACCTCAACAAATTAGACAATTGGACAATCACCAACCAAACGAAGTTTGTGACGGTGTTCACAGGGGTTTTGGATTGGGGAAGAGATGAGGATCTGACTCCATGTTTCAGAAGGCTTGATTTATTATTTTATGATAGATATTACCTTAAAACTATACTAAAAGAATAGAAGAAATGATTTCATCAGAAGGCTAGCTAAGAATAGAATAGGAAGGAATGATAACAAAGGTTTGTGGCTTGGGTCTCTGTCCGAGCCAGCTGGGCTGGGGAATGAGATACTGGAAAGCAGGGCCACAGAAAAGGGCCCTGGGGGTCCTGGTCCATGGAAAGTTCAATCTGAGTCAGTCAGCAGGGCCAAGCCTGTCCTGGGGGCACCAGGCACAGCATCGCCAGCTGGGCAAGGGAAGGGATTGTCCCCTCTGTTCTGCACTGGGGCGGCCTCAGCCTGAGTGCTGGGGGCACTTTGGGGTGCCACAATATAAAAAGGACATGAAGTGTCCAAAGGAGGACAAGGAAGATTGTGAAGGGCCTAGAAGGCAAGCAGTCTGAGTAGTTACTGATGTCATTTGGTTTGTTCAGAAGAGGAGACTGAAGGGAGAGCCTCATCACAGTCACCAGTTTCCTCGTGATGAGCAAACAGTGATCCCTCCCGTGGTGACCAGTTACAGGACTCAAGGGAATGGCCTGAAATTACATCAGAGAAGGTTTAATTTAGTAATAGAATAAGCTTCTTCACCCAGAGGGTGGTTGGGTTCTGGAACAGGCTCCCCAGGTTCATGGCACCGAGCCTGACAGAGCACAAGAAGCTTTTGGACATTGCTCCTGTGCACATGTGTGCTGTTCCTGGGGATGGTCCTGTGCTCTGGCTGCTTCCCTAGGGAGCCTATTCCTGTTCCTGGGCCTATCCACCCTCTGGATGAAAAACCTTTTCCTGATATCCAGCCTAAACATCCCCTGACTCAGTTTCAAGCCATTCCTTGAAATCCTGTCCCTGGTCATGAGAGTGAAGAGATCAGTGCCTGCCCCTCTTCTCCTGGTGAGGATGCTCAAGTCCACAATGAGGTCTCCCTCAGTCTCCTCCGGGATGAACACAAATCTCAGCCACTCCTCATAAGGCTTTCCCTCCAGATTCTTCACCATCCTCCTGTTCTCCTCCTTGGGATGCTCTTCAACACCTTAATGTCTTTGTAATTTTGTTTTGCCCAAAACTGGATGCAGTACTCAAGGTGAGGCTGCGCCAGTGCAGAACAGAGCGGGGCAATCAGAGGTGAATAAAATATGTTTGGGGCATATATACAAAGCAAGATATGAAATGTGAGACCTTGGAAATAAAAATTAGAAGTCTGACCATGAGAAAAAGCACAGAACTTTTTCTTATTTCTGAAGAATAATACACTTCTGTAGCTATCACAAACAACATAAGTGAGCTACTAATTTCTCCAACCAATGCTTTTGGTCCTCCCCGAGCTTCGTGGTTTTTCAGCTTCAGGCTCAAAGTTTTCTGCTCTCATCAAGCTAAAATAAAGAGAACTGAGCTCAAATAAATCCAAGAATTGCTCCCAGACAAAAGCTACTAGGAAAAGAAATCTGGCTGGCCTTTACATCCCCAGGCACAAAAATAAATGGCACAAGGAGTCTTTTCCACACCTAACAGCAGTTACTCTGGTGAAAGAAAAACAGTAGTGTGAAATAGACTAAAGTAAGTGACTTTTCCTTCTGTTTTGGATAGACCCAGTCACACAAGAACAGATAAATTCTTAAGGTACTTCAGGTTCTACTTTATACAACTGGGTTTTGAGTTTGTGAGTGATTCAGGCCAATGGCTTAATAATGTACTTGACAAATAGAAGTTCAACCTCAGCAAATCCGCAAGAACATAAATATAGAAATAGCAAAAATATGAATCAAATTCAAACCAAGCACTCATCTTGTTTGCAATTCTCTTTTCCATTTTCCAAATCACCCAAATAAAGTACCACAGAGAGAAATTTGTGGTGAGAAAAAGCCTATTAGATCATATTGTACTTGTCCTTGGCAATATAAACTTGCTCTCTACAGCAGGTATCTCAGTGCTTAGTTCTGAATGAGCAAAGAGACAGATGCTACTGATCTACTGTGAAAGAGAAATACTTTTATTGAAATTAAAGAAAGAGTTCTGACTTTATATTTCATCTAAAGTTTCCTTTCCTCAGTTTAATCCTATCTTTCACATCTCCTCTGACCTTCCCAAATATTTGTCTTGCTTTTGACTGGCATTCATCTGAAGTAAATAGTTTTCACCTTACCCTCTTACCTAATGAAAGAATTCATTAGCAAATTTTTTTTTGGCTGCCTTTTATTTTTTAGGCACAGATGGATCTGTAATAAGTATAATGGCAAATGCAACTTTTTCTATTACCTCAACACTTAAACAGGGGACAAATTATTAATTTGGAATGAATACCCACCAACATCTGTGCAAATTTAATTTTCCCAAATATACATTTGATTTCTTTGTGATCACATCACAGTGGCAATTCACAGTCATCCTCACCCAACCATTTATTTCTCTCAAGGACTGATTGCATTCAGTAAAGCCCACAGAATGTTATCTGATCATCCTTCAAGTTATTATTTTTTCCATTAAAATTCACTTTTTAGGCTTGCACAATACTAAGACCAAGTTACTCAAACCTCATTGATTCTTCCATAGAGTTAAAAAGGTTAGTAATGTGAGCTGCATTTTTACAGCTTGAAGTTGTTAGATTTTTTAAAGTAGCTTTTAATTCTGCAATTAAAATATAGATCATGTTACAAACACACAAAGTAGGGTTGGCAAATTTTTATAATGACCACATAAATCATATGTATAATCACATTATATTTTTATGGCTACATAGAATTACTTTTCAACATAAATTTCCCCTGCTTGCAAACCATCTACTGAAGTAGTACTTGAATTCTAACAATCCAATAAAACACACAGATTTTATTGCTCATCCCACTTTTACCCTTTGGAAGCTTGGCTCAAGGAAAAGCTGTTGTTTCCTCAAAGCAAAAACATTTTCCTCATGAGAAAAGATGGGGAGACTGAGAGGAGTTTTTGGCAATGCTCACATTTCTGAGTCTCCCTCAGATGCTGGAAAATTAGGTTTTTTCTGTTTTGGTCTTTTTTTTTTTCATTTTAACCCCAGTCTTCCAGAAGGGTATGTCTAAATCCCTTGCAAGGATTTTTTTCTCTCTACTGCATGTCCAAACCACAGAGAGTAACAGAATTTTATACTGAGAGTGTCTTTCACCTGTCCTTCTTTACAGATCTTAGATTTAACCACCAATTAAGAGGTTGTTTTTTTTTTCCTGTAACATTTTTGAGCATAAGTGGAATGAGAGATTTGTAATGGCACGCTGTTAAAACTAAGAATACACAGTACTTTGAACATGATATTTTAAAAAAACATTCCAACTATAGAAATGTCAATAATACTGATGAATTCCCTAAATTTTATAGCCAAATAAAAAACTATAAAAGATGAATCGTAGTTCTTGAGGCATCAGTGCAATCAGCAATATCAAAAATAACAAAAGTTATTTTTCTCACTGCGATTGCTTCCGTATCCCACTTTTACATGCAGTTAGGGTAAGAGAAACATTTAAGAGAAATTTAAGAGAAACATTTAAGAGAAATTTAGGAGAAATTTAAGAGAAATTTAAGAGAAAGAGTTCCAAGAGCTCTGTAGAATGGAGTTTGTACCTTATGGGCTCAGATTCTTTAAACAGCTGGATTCTACTGGAAATAATTGTGCCAGCATATAGACAAGTTTATCCTCAGTCTGGCCCACTTCTCCCAGGTCCATGCAATATAAAGTATATAATATAAAGTATTTTCTGTTGTACCCCACAACATGTTCTGTCATTGTATCTCTACATAACTTGGCATACACATACTGAGCCAAACTTCTTGTCTCCTGCCTATAACCAAGCTTCTTGTGACAAATCTGACCCCTGGGCAGTGTTAACCATCATCCAAATAATAGAGGAAGATAAGGGAAAGAGTCTATTAGAAAAATAAGGAATTTTTTTATACCCCTTCAAATATGGAAGCGCCATTGGATACAACAATAAGAATAAACGTCCCTTTGCCAGCATTCTCCCGTTACCTGGGAAAAGGGCAATAAAAAATCACATCATGGAATAAGGGAGGCCTTTTATCCTGAGGAAGAGTAGTGTAATTCCACTGGGACTGGCTGCACAGCTCCTGTCTCAGTGAAAATCTCACATCAGAGCACTCAGCTGGAGAACCCTTGAAAACAGAGACAACTCTCACCAGCAATCTGCCAATAATATGATCGCTCTGGCAATTTTTACAACAGTGCTCTTATATCTGGAGGTTTTCCTAAAGCATCAGCTCTAGGAGTTAGACGTTTTGTGAGGCTCTCAGCCTTTATTTTTAAGCTAAGTTTTCAGATCCCACAAATCATGCACTAAAAACCAGAAGGGACTGATGTGATCATTTGTACCCCTTGAACATCATTTTAGGATTTCCCTCAACTTGTTCAAACTTCTCTTGAATCAGAGAGTGATCTTTGAAGTGAAAGTTTCTGTGCTAGAAATTCCATCACTGCATCGTTTCAGACACAGACTTGAGAAGATTGAGTTCTTCTGCCCAATTAAGAAATAAGAAAAATAAATATGAACATGCAATTTTGAAAAATTGAGTATTTTTTAATCTTATATATATATATATATATATATATATATTTTTTTTTTGGAGGTGGATAAAGTTAAGGAGATTTTATTCATAATTTGTTAGTGTTGCTAATATTTTGGGTGAGAACAATACGCTTTATGCTTTTAAGAAACTTATTCAAAACTTGGCTTTGTGTATTAGTTCCTCTCACTAAAATATAGGTAAGAGGCCTAGAAAAGATAAAGATTTTTTGAAGTCACAAGCTTTTGTCACCTTTCTGCCTTTTTAGATTATCATATTGGCTGCTCTGGTGTTAACAAAAGAATATTTTATTACTAGTGAAATTATTTTTAGACAACTGACAGAAAGTGGAAGAAATTTCGGACTGACTAGTTATATTTTCCTCATTCTAATCTAACAGGTCATGAGAATGAAGAAATACTTTCTACACAGATGTATGGTGAAAGATTAAAAGCATTTGACAAATAGTCACTGAGTGAAAATTCTGCAAACAATTTCTGCAGCTTACATTGCAGGTTAAAGGAACAGATGTTAAAAGAAATCAAAAGTTGCAAGTAATTAAATTCCTGATTTGAGCTTATGTAAAGTCAGGACAACATAATTAAAGCATTTGTTTTTTTTCTCTATATTTGGTCAATATCAGGACTCTGCCAGAGCCCTGATCCAAGGATCAGGAATACTGAACACTTTCTTGATAACTTTTGATATTTTCCTGTATATGCTCCAATCTCTTCTTTGGTCTGGACTATTTTATATCAGGCTAGAAGAGTTCTTAGTCTTGCAAATCATGGAGCTTCCTGATAGCTGCCTGTGATGGCAGCAGATTAGATTCTATAATGGCTTTTTATTCTCCACCAGTCCAATCTGATTAATGCAGGATTATTGGGATATTGAAGGTCCTATTATTTTTAACCATTAGTAAAGAAGAAACTTTTTCTCCGCTTTCAATTAACTGTGAACATATTTTGGTGTGAATTACCCTTTCCTCCATAATCTGTCCCACAATTGTAGCAGGTTTTCCTTACACAACAATTTTCATCACAAACTCTGACAATCCTTTCAAGTACAAATAAAATCTTAGCGCACTGAAAATCCTTCTGATATTTTGACACAAAGGATTTTTCAGCCTGTGTTCTGAGTGTCCTTCTCAATAGACTACCTTGAAATCCAAATTAATGCACATGAAACTGCTGCTCAAACAGAAGGCAACAGTTGTTTTGCTAGATTACATCAAAGGTAGGATTTCAGCTTTTATTTTCAGCACGGCATAAAAGTAACTCACTGATTTCTGATACAGTTAACCTCTCACATTTAGAGCTCAATTAAGAAGAAACCACAAGAGGAAGGCATAGAGTATCTCTGTTGATTTTCTAACTACTCAAACATGAAAAATTGCTTTTCACAATGCTGGGCTATACTATATCAGCTCCTTCAACTTTATGCTCATTAAAAATATATAATTCAATATTTCACAGCACACTCCACTCCCTCCTTAGACACATAACCTTTTGTAAAAACAGGAGGACAAAATTTTGAAGACAAAGTGATGAATCAGGTGTTTCTCTTTTGGACAGACCAGGATGCAATTCTTCACATATATTGGACACTTCTAATACCTAAAAGCTTCAGAAACGGGTGTTAAAGACAAGAAAACGGGACTAATTTAAGCAAGTAATAACGCATTTCAATTGAAGAGAATTTTAATTAGTATTTAATAAAGTCCACACACTTGATGGCTTAACTAGATCTTATGCATCTTTTTTTTGTAACAATTAGTTTGCCATGACAGTGATTAGAGTACCAGCAGCTTGGGTATTCTAGTTATATTATTGTAAGGCATTTGTGAAAGTCACGCTCTTCCAATGTTCAATATAAGGGCACATAATTTGATTAAAAGTTTAATTCAGGCTGGGGGAACAACTTAACACACAAGCCAAGCAAACTGTGCAATAACTGCAAATGTCATGCAAATATTAAGAATTATTGATCTTGGCTTTCCTTGCTAACTATTTTTTATATGTAATGTTTCATTAAAAGGTATTAAAAGAATTACACCTTCCTAAAAGCACATCTAACTGCTAACTTTGTTTTCATGTTGTCGCAGCACTTTTCCTATGATGAAAAACAGTGGTCTTCAGATCAAGATGAGTGCTGACTGGAAAAGGCTTTAGGCTACATGGATCCCTGGAACTATGTCTAGTTTGTTAAAAAGCAGTTTTTGTAACTTGCTCAGTAGAATTCTGTTATAAACACACACATAATATACTGACCCAACTTTCTCGTTTTTTTCTTTTCCTCCACTCCTGGCATTTGATCGAAATCTATATAAAACAAGTCCTCTTTATCCATATGAGTGTGAGGTACATGCAGGAATACCTGAAGTATTTCATATGATATTGTTTTCTTTATTCCATAAAACCACAGAGCTCCATCATTGGTCAACAGCCTCCAATAAAACAGCTACTTCCTTTTACTTTGACAGGAATGTTTGAAGTAAAAAAAAGAGGGTTTGAAGCAAACACCTTTCATCTTGAACCTGCAACAGTTTCCTCGAGTCCCTCAGTGCTGATTCACGTAAGGAAAAGTGAATCCTCCTGAAATGCCTTGCTGCACTATGAGCTTTAATGGTGCCCAGCACAGCAGTGTAATTAACAGCATCTCTGATAGATCACAATTCTCTGCTTTCCAGTGCCACAAACAGGCCAATGCCAGATTGCTTATAAAAGGTACACCTGGGCTGCAGAAGTGAACCAGGTGAAAGGATCCCCCAGCAGCCATGTAATGAGGTGCAGACATCTGTAAGATGATTTCAGAACTCTGGATGGGAAGATTAAAATCTGGTGGTGCTGCAGATGTTTTTATCATCTTCCCCTCAGCTGTTGTCACTGAAAACAGATCAGCCCTCCAATGAAGCTGGGATGCCAATGGCTCAGACCTTGTTTTTCCTTAAATGCTTTAGTGCATTGCTATCCCTAAATTACTCAAAAACGTTCAGATTAAAATGGCAGAAAAATAATTGATAAAACCTTTCAGAAATATTTTTAGACCTAAATATTTCTAAATACTTTTAGAAAAATCTGCTGCAAGTGAGCATTTTTTGGCTGCTCTTCTTTCAGACAGTACCAAAGCTTAATGTATTGGCAAAGGAAGAGAAGAATCTTTTCCTCATCTGAAAAATAATCACACATTGCATCAGTTGTGGTAGGATAACTTCTGCCCTCTTTCAGATCACTTCATATTTGCACTGTGATGTAAAGTAGTCTCAGAGCAAGCATGGGGCAGGGATGTAAAAATGTTGTTACCCAAGCAGGTAGGAAACTTTTACAGGACTAGAGAAAACCAAATATTCAGTGACAACAAACAAAATGCCAGAATTCCCAAAGCTCTTGATTCTGCCCTCTCTCTTTCTTCTCACACAGGTGAGGCAATTTCCAACTAAATGAATTGTTGACACTTTTTAATAAAACATAAGCAAGAAAAGCAAGAAGACCTTTTTTAAAGAAACCACTGGACTTTTTCCTGCTTTTTCTCCTGTAAAAAGACCAAAATTGTGCCCTTTTTTTTTTTTCAGCCCAGCCCCTTCACATTATTTTCTCCTGATTGCACTGGCCCACACGCATCAGCTGAAAGTAATGAAACAGCTTCATTTTGCTAAAAGCAAGAAAATGCTCACGATTGCCTTCAGCTATTCTCTTGTTGAGGCATGGGCAAAGAGACCCCCTCAATTGCCAGGGCCAGGAGCAATCTGGACAATCACATCATAAATTTATGGACTTTCACTCTGTAACCCATTGTGCATCCCAGGCCAAGCACTACTTTGACTGATTCAGGATGTTATTCCTGAGACAGTTAAAATGCACAAGTCCATTTTACATTGACAGAAAGGTTTTGCAAATATTTATAAAAGAAAATTGTTTCATGACAGTATTTATGAAAAGAGTCAGAAATATTGCAAGATTTGTCCTCTCAAATATCAAAATTTAGAAGAACCAACTGTAACAAAGCCCCAGCCTAGCAGCATGCTAGTTTAAATAATTAAGAAAGGAAAATAAAAGTAGCTGGTTTTCTTTTTTTTTAAGGGGAAAGGAAGAGAACAGCAATTTGTTACCTTCTATAAAATACTAAAATTGTTACCTCTGCTATCCCTTCAATTTTTTTTACATTACACCCATCTCCCATAATATCATCTCATCTGTGTTCATAATTTTTAGATTCTTTTGACAGAATTTTCTCCTCCAGTGCAAGTTTCAGTTTGCAGAATAAAAATGTCAAAAAAAATTTCAAAGCTTTATTGTATCAAGGTTTTGATATTTTCAAAGGAGTTTTTCTTCATTAAAAAAATTTCAAATGTCCATGTATAACAAGTTTTGCACAGAACATGAAAATAAATAAATAAATAAATAAAAAACACAAAAAAAATAAAATCAAGGCAAGTTTGCTGTTGTTCACATCCACCCTGGATGTTACTTTCAATTTTTTAATGTTCTGAGACATGAACAAATCTCAGCAATTTTTATAGCTGGGTAATTCATATGGCTTGGAAATTTCCTTATTCCTCAACAGAAGAGCAATAATGCAAATAAAGCTCAAAATAAAATCCTCCGACTTTATCTAACAAAATTAACTTTCTTGAAATAAAACATTCTCAAAGTTCAATATTGATTTTCTGAGACAGACATTTTCTCATTGTAAACATGCTTAATTTTTTTTTTTTTTTTTTGGTCTAAATCTACAATTTTATTTTATCTTTCGCAGGAGTTTCCCTCCCAAGAGTGAAAAACAGGCAGTAAAACCCAAAAACAAGTCAGCAAAGGAGTAGAATCACACATGGCTCCAGACTGCAGCATTCATCAGGGAGCTGGAGTTATATTTTGGTGTCAGAGGAGCAGAAAATGATCGGATAATTTACCCCAAATTTCAGCGCTGCGATATTCTCGCTTCTGCAACGACCACAATGGAATTCATTTCTCATATCACTGGGACTAGATCAGGTCTACCCACACCACTATGACACATTTACTTACGCCTCACAGCCTGCACATCATTCTTGGCTTATTCAGATCTATTTTCCATAGCAAACCAAGCAAACAAAAAAAAACCCCACAAAAACCAAAAAACCAAAGCAAAACGCAAAACCAAAAAAAATCTAACAAAACCTCCAGAGAAAGGAAGTTACTTCAGATTTATAAACATGGTCCTTCCACTGTGTTCAAACTCAGCTGCACTGAAAGCCAAACTTTGGTTTCAGGTATTTGTATTCAAAGCAATTAAAGCTCTACTGCACTTCTGAGAACAAACACGTACATATCAAAATACTTAAAACCGAAAAGAAAACTTTCCTCTTCACAGTAGCAAGTGCTTTTAAATTGCTTTGCCATTTAATGCTGCCTCAATTGCACACCAAAATTAAGAAACCTACTTTCAGACATCCTTGTTATTCTTCATAACAATCCCAAAGGTGTCTCCATACAAGGCCACAGAGATTCTAGCAGCTGAAATTGAATGCCAAAAAAGAACATTCCTTATTTGGCGAATCACAAAGATACTTTTTTTCCCCCGCCCTAATTGAGTTCTTCTCATTTTGAAATTTATCCCTATGCAACTGGTTGAATTACCAATGGAAAAAAAAAAAATTAAAATCTCTGTAAGCCAGGAACTGGTGAGGGGCATGAGGGATGAACATATTTTTATTGTGGGACTAAACAGACGGAAAAATTTAAAGTCATTCCAAAACAAGCTGCGTTGTAGATTCAGAATGCCTTTCCTGAGACTTCAGTTTGTGTCTCCACCAGCCACTGTTTTGATAAATTTCCTCAGCACAGACAGATTTACACACAAACACAGTAAGAGAACTATTTTGCCTCCAGTTTTTAACTCACCAGGGTGTCTTAAATATTTGCTGCCCACAGAACCAGAACTGAGTTAGAGAACGCAACAGAATTTCTGCTTAACTGTAGACTGATCATCAAACAAATATTATGCACAATAAAAGTCAATTTCTAAAATGGTAAAACCCTACAAGTTATAAATTCCTAGTCATCCCCTCTGTGGCATTTGTAGTCCAGACACCTTTTTAAATTGCTTCTTAAACGTGTCCTTTAGAAATTAGGAATTGCTGAGCTGTTGAGTCTTCCATGGGGTGTCAGCTGGATCACAGCTCTGACCATCCCCGTTGCCTTTTGTTTTTTAAAAGGGATTCTTCCAAATGTTGTGATGAGCAGCAAGCTACTCACAACCTGGAGTGCTAAAACCCTAAAAAGCTGAACCCTTTCCCAAAATCTACTCTCTTGGATCAGTATCTGATCTCTCAAGCAGAATCTATCTTGGGTCTGGGCAGTGGGGAAGGGTTTCAGTGATACTTTAAATCTTTCAGTTTAGAATAGCCAGCATTTCACTTGGAGCCTCTCCTGGACTCCATTACATAAAGATTAAACACAACTTGAAAAACCATGAGTTTAAAAGGCCACCTGATTTATTTAAAGGTCTGCAAGGAAACAAAGAAAATTCCTTTGTATTTCACTACGTTGCTATGAAGGAAGCCTATGAAAGCACTGTTTAAAGGTGTTAAAATAACTCTCCTTGTGAGTTATTCTGACCAAGCAAAACCAGAAGAGTGTTCACAATGAAATCTGCCCCTTAGAAAAATTCCAGCTTAAGTTCACAGAAGTGTGAGTAATAAATTTTAATTTAGTAATTACACCCTCAACCACCATCTTTGAGTAGGTGCTACTGAAAGGAAGGCTGTCTCACTGCAATTTCCAGCCATTTCCAAGCATCAAACACATGAACTTTTATGGGCAAGGACGTATTTAGATCTTGAAAGCACCTTTTAGAATTCAAATGTTGATCTCCTGGAGATTTTCTCTGTCCTCTTTTCTATTGTCTTGTTGGTTTTGGCTTGTTTCAAAAAGGTTACATTTCAAAATAAGGCAAAACATCACAGAAAAATACTTATTTTAGGTAGTGCTACAAAGCCCATGAAGAGTACTGTTGAATAGATCTTACCTTTCAGCAAGAGGGTGTAGATTTTCATACCCTTATTCAACTTCAACTGCATTCCCTGTGTGAGTAAAAGGAAACCAGATTGGACCCTTTAGATTGAGAAGATTTGTTTTTTTTAATTAAACATATCCTTAGTAATCCAGAGTAATGGTAAAACCAATGGGATTAAGAAGCCTGCAGTAAGTTTTGATACAATAACAACTTGGAATTTTGCAGCCTTTTTTAACTGTCCTTTTTTTTTTATTTTTTTTATTTTTTTTTAATTCACATTGCCACCTGGAATGAACAGTCCATGTTAACAGTACTTTTGTGGACAGAAGTTCACCACTGAGTCAACTAAAATATAGAAATTGCACCAAAAAAGCAGGAATGACAGTGCACATTCATTTGCCCAGAGTAAAAAGATATTAAAATCTTAGTGCAAAGGCTACACATACTGGAATTAAACTGCAGGATTAATCTTCCAAAAAAAATTTGATAAAATTTTGGTCTCTGTTTCTGAGATTGCATAAGAAAGCTGAAATCCATTTATGCTTACTAAATAGACTGCATTTCGTTGTTTTATATCAGTTCAGAAGCATAAATAAAATTAATAAAATAAACTACTTTTCCCATGCAGATATTATTATTTAGTTTATATTTCCCTGTTTTCTTTTCCCTTTTTTGTCCTATCTTTTTTTAACTGATGAAAGATGAATCATATCGGGCATTTTGCAATTCTGCCTAAAAACAATGATAGCTATCCCCATTCTCCTCTCCTCAGCACTAAAACCCATGACTGGTTGCAGGAAAAATTACTCTGCACAGTTTTCTCTTTGAGGTTAATAGCTCTAATTCCTAGGGAACACAATACCCTTGACGAAGTCAAAGTCATTAAAAGGGACCAGAGTTATTTTAGGTCACTTCCATAGAGAGCTACAGAATTTTAACATCCATAATATCAAAGCACAAATTCATTAGCATAATCAAATAGGCTAGTTCAAGTAATTACTGTGTAAAAACCATAACAACAGCCCTTTAGCTAAACCCCAATGCCTCCATGTCCCACACAGATACAACCATGACTTTCTTTTGTGGCTGGACCATAAAAGTTGTTTATGGGTCTTTTGCTGCATAAAAACCTAAAATTCTAAGTTGGGCCTACAAAATAAAGTTCTTTAAACAGCAAGAGTTCTACAATGCTTCCCTAAACTGAAGCCATGATTTCCAGCTCACAGTCAGCGTGCACATGTAATAATCATGGTGGCTTAGTTGAGGCAGTGGAAATCAGCTGCAGATCTCTTCATCACTGTCAGCCAATGCCACTTCAAATTGCAATGCAATATTTGAGTTAAAAAAAAAAATCACCTCACTGTTGTGCATAAATCTTCTCCATGCTCCAATTTTTAGGGACACAAATATGCTATAGCTCATGCAATGGATATACCAATACTGTTAAATGCCCAGAATTATTCTTAGATTTGAAGAAAGCACTGGAAGGATATCACATTGCTCAACAGAAGACAATAAATGCACACTTGAATGATGGATTCTTTCACCAACTTCCAGGTTATATTTTCTTGGATTTTCTAATTCTCAGTTCATTGAAACAAAAGTACGTGTCCATAGAACAAAAGTAAAACACTTTCCCACACAATGCTAATAAAATATTTCATTTAATAGAAAAAAACAAGTTATTGATACTGATAATGATTTGTCTCATAGAATCCTACTAATATTTGGTCTCCCAAAAAGTTCCTCTCAATGAACACAGTAACAAATCACAAATATTAAATAATACAATCAATTAAGGGGGCAGTTAAAAGTTCCCTCTGTTTCTCTTAGCAGGTTCCTGTGAAAGAATAGGGAAAATTCAGAGTGCTGATTTTGTTCTTTCTTATAACACAAAAGTGACCACAAGCTTAAAACTGCTTAAGGGAAAAATGATTATCTGATCTTTCTGGCTGTTTTCTGTGAGTTTTTCCTTGTAAATCTGCCGGTGGCTTCCCCACTTGGAGCTCATTCCTTTGATCTTCAGTGATGGAGGTGCTGGCATTCCTGGAAAAAGACATCACCACCAGCTTCCCTGACAGGGTCTGCTTTAGTGATTCAAATTGTTTCACAGCTTGGGCTTGGTATTTCTCAGGTGGTGTCCCAAGTTTTAGTTACCAGTTCCACAAAACTTAGCTCAGCAGCATTTAAAAGTATTGCTATTCCATTACTTGCAATAAACAGGCCAGATAAGAGAATTAGAAGGGAAGTTTAAGACCATTCTTCTACTGTTGAAGCAATGTGTGCTGGTATCAGGAATTCTAATGCCATGTTTGCAATACTTAATTCTGCAGCTGTTAGTAGGTCTGAATTCAGAAATTCTATTACATAACCCATCATAACTCTATTCTGTAACTTTAGAAATTTTGTTTTGCAGCAAATATCCAGCTCTGTGATAGCAGAGACTCTGGGTTTCCTTTAGGGTTAAGAGTAGGAGATTTCTATTTCTCATTTGTGAGCCAAAAATATTGCCATAAGCCATAAATATTTTGCCAAATAACCCATGTTTGCCAAATAACCCTTGCTCTGGTGATTTTAACTCTTTGCTTCCTGGGAAGCACACACTACCTTTCGACATTCCACCACAAAATAAATTCTGACTGCATTTTCCTATCACCCAATTCATGTCCAGAGTTTGCCATTTTGGTAGCAGCACACAGCACTGTTTCAGCAGCAGTTTGCTGACTCTGAAAATCATTTGAGCTTTCAGTTTTAACTGAGGGTTGTAATGATGCTTCTTCATCATCAGATGCCAATGTAAATGCCACTTCTCACTCTTCATCAGAACAACAGATTGTTTCTGAGGTCTGAGTCAAAAGAATTTATTCCTGAGAATGTTACTCACCCTTCATCCCACAGTTTCTCCTGTACAATTCTCTTCCTTTCATGCACAGTCCAAAACTCTGTTTGAAGCTCCCTGTTTTCCCTGGCACTCAGCAGCAGGCAGCCTCTCCACCTGCAGCCTTTTTGTGTTTTCTTCATTTTGCTGACACTGCAATTCTTTCACCAAATCTTGTAAAGACAGTAATATTTCATTTTCAGATTTCTGAGTAACCAGTCTGTCATTATTCCTATTTTCCTATGCCAACTCCACCCTGGGGGGAGAGGGATGACTTACAAAATTTTCAAGAAAGGAAAACAAATTATTTTCTTTACGCTGGCCACCCAGGGGAGCAATTTTCCAAAAAAACCTACCCAGCTGCTCTCACAAATTGTCTCAGAGGGGAGGCTGTGGCAAAGTTTCCAAAAGTTCCTGCAGAAGGAATATTCAAGGCTTCCCTCAGAGGGAAATGTAGTTTCCAAAGGCACTTCAGGCCAGAGGACAGCATCCACTTCTGACAGAAGTGAGGCCATGTAACCATTCAAAACACTCCTTACATCACTGTAACACTGCAAAAGCTTTAGAGAACTGTAAATATTGAGCAGAAACATGGGGGAAAAAAACCCCAGTGACCTTAGGTAGGTGACAGGTAATGACTTAGGCAGCTTCTTTGGAACATAAAAATTGAGGAGAATATTAAGGTCGAGTTTTTCAGATACATGAAGTTGCAAAAGTTTGAGCTCTTCAGGATTCTCATTCTTTATTCCTGATTAAATACTCATTACAAGGTTACAATTACCCTACATCAACAAAGGAGCCATGCTGCTGACATCTGCTTGGATCTCACTTGGTGGAGGGCTGAGCCTCCCCAGGGAAGCCACAGCCACAATTTCAGAACTGCTGTGTGCTGAGGTTAAAAGTACTCAGTACACAAACAAACACATTGTGCTCTGATGATGCATTCAGCCCCAAAGAATTGCATTCTTACACATCAAAAACCTGGTCTCCACCCTTAAATTAAAAGATGAGCAGAGCACTATTCACATGAGTGTAGCTTTCTTTACTAACAGCAGGACTCAAACCACATCCCGACCTTCATTTCATCCTTCCCCACAGCCGTGTCATTCTTCTCCTTTTGATGGGATTGCTTACATAACCCTTGCAGAAAAATCTGTCCCTCTAATGCTTTCAAACACACCTTACCTTACAAATCTCTCTGCAATATCCACCGTGCTGATAAATGCACCTTGCAGGATCTGCCTGCTCTGTCAATTTACAGAGGATGCAAACCCTGACAGCTCCTGGCTACAAGGTGCTGCTGCTCAAAATGCATCTCTTTATGCTCTTTCCTCCAGAGTCATCTTGTTTAAACTTCAGAATTTCATTCCACAACAAGGCTGATGCATGCACTGAGGAGTGCATAAATGCCTTTTGTTTGCATTCTCTTTTCCCGAGGGCAGTAGCTCAGTTACAAACCAATCCTTCCCACTTGTCAAATAGAAATCCTTTACCAAATACAGCAGTCATTTTCTGTAAATAGCTCCCCCCAGTCTTTATACACAACAGAAACATTTCCTTCATCTGCAACTGCATAAGATTTGAAGTCTGTGAGGCTAATAAAAAAAATAGTAATTTACTTAGGAAGGTGAGTACAAATGAAATGAAATCTCAATGGATTTTTTTTTAATATACACTTCTGCAAAGTCCCTTCCCTGAAAAGTTTTGGTGCTTACTGCTGACAAAAAATCTTGGGAGAGAAAAAAAATATTCTAGATTATTTTTGTCATCTTAAAATATTTAGGCAAATATGACATTCTAAACAAATATGAGATTCTAATCAGAATGTTTTAAGGGTAATTGCCATCAAACTTGTTCCATTTCAAAATTCAAACCCAGCAGTACAAAAATCTCAGGAAAGTTCTAACACTTCAGAAAAAACATTTCTCAGAAATTCCTGAGCAAGAGATCAATAGCCCAACTTTATATTTCCTACCCATGCCACAAGTACAGAGAAATTCCAGGTAAGAGAAAGGCATTCCATCCCTCTTCCATCTAAAATGAGCCAAACTGACAATCCCTCGGCACATTTTTTACTTTTGACAGAAACTTTAATGCTAATTGATTTAAATGGCATTAAGTATGATCCTAATGAGGTGCATCTCCTTTACCAAAGCCAGATCAGAATATGACAAGAAGAACTGTAATTAATTTTTTGGTTTTTGTTGTTTTTTTTTTTTTTTTAATGTGTAGAACACTGGGCTTGTTAGAGTGCCTAAGCATTCATGTGCTTATTTGAATAATTACAGGCACAAACAAGGCAGCAAGTGAGATGCACTATTGCTATTGAGGTTCACTCTGATCTCCTGGCTGAGCTTGGAAGGCAGAAGCTGCTGCACTTTCATGGCATCAGCACCACTTGTGCCTACAGACACAGCCTTTCCAAGTGCCATGCAATTACACAGAGAAATGTTTACAGCTGCCTTTGTGCTCTCTCACAGGTCTCCTGGTGCATACAATCATTTTTAATCAGAGTAAGAATTCCTCTGGTGGATAATGCAGGCCTGCACTGCTGTGGGTCCCCAGGATGAGGTGAGAGATGAGAACTGACTCCAAGTTCTCAGAAGGCTGATATGTTATATTATGATGTTATATGATGTTATATTAAGAGATTATATGAGATTATATGAGATGATTATATGAGATTATTATATGAGATTATATGAGATTATTATATGAAATTATATGAGATTATTATATGAAATTATATGAAATTATGCCAAATTATTATGCCAAATTATGCCAAATCAATTATGTGGAATTATACGAAATTATATCATACAAAATTATATCATACGAAATTATATTATACTATATGATATTTGAAATCATATTATATAATATCATATCATACGAAATTATATCATATGAAATTATATCATATGAAATTATGTATTAAAGTGATATACTAAAACTATAATAAAGACAGAGAAAGGAGACATCAGAAGGCTGGAAAGGAATGAATAATAAAAACCTGTGACTGACCAGAGTCCGACCCAGCTGGACTGGGATTGGCCATTGATTAAAAACAATTCACATGGAACCAACCAAAGATGCCCCTGTTGGTAAGCAAACTCTAAACCACATTCCAAGCAATCAATGTTTACATTTCTTTTCTGAGGCCTCTCAGCTTCTCAGGAGAAAAACCCTGGCCAAGGGATTTTTCATAAAATATCCTGGTGACACCTGCACCGCTCAGCCCAGGAAATAAACAACAGCTCATCCAGGATGAATCATGAAGCACCAAAGACCAAGACAGGAAAATGATGGTTTGAATACAATGGAAGTTGTGATGTGAGCCAGCCTGAATGCCTTGAGCCCCTTAAGTGTTCCCACTCCCAGGTCCTGGTGGAACAGGAGTATTGGGTCTGTGGTTTCATCCCCTCCTAAAACATCAAAGATGAAACAAGCAAGGATCCAAAGTTCTAAATACATCACTTTTGACAATGAAGGGACATGCAAACTAATGCATAGATTTCTGCTCAGGGTTTTTTTTAAGTTTTTTTTAATGTTTACATTCTTGTAACGAATTTTCTCACGTACTTTACGTAAATAATTTATTGTTTTGCATTCTTTTATGGAAGAAGAGAAATTTGATAGACCATTGGTTTGTCCAGTGTCATTGGAGAGGTGGCACTGTCACTTTTGGAAATCTATAAATGTTGGGAGTCAGAAATCAAATGCCCTCTTTTTTACTTGGAAAGTCCCATGTCTGCATCATTTTATTTCATGTCCTGTAGCAACAGATTTCTCTTGCCAACAGAACACACCCTGCCCTCACCAGAGAACAGCAGCACTGCAACTGCTGTTGCTTTAAAAATAAGAGAAACAGGAACATAAATACTTTGTTTATTAAGTAAATATTGGAATAATAGAGATTGGGAAATGTAACCTGTTTATCAATATCAGCAGAAAGCTAGGCTGTAGTTTTCATTTCATTATCTTAATCTGCCCCAGTAGGAATATTTGCCTGTCCATTTAAACACTATACATGTTTTCTTTATGATAGCAATCTGAAGAAATTGGACTGTAGCTTGCAATGATTCATGATGACATTTAGCATTCAGATTGCATTCAGCTAAAAGTTATGGTTTCCATAATAAAGAAACAGGATGTTTACATTTTAGTTTTGTGAATGATGATTCTGCTGCTGAAGCCAATCAAAAACCAAGAGTGGTGTCCATAAAGTCTCTTACAGAACCAGAAATAGCACAAAACTACCCAACAAGGAACCACCTCCAACAGAATGTATGGAGCCTGAGCCACCAAACCAGAACTCCATGACCACTTTAAACAGGTTTTAAACAAAATCTCACCTATTTTTAACAAGCTTTATCTTAGAATGATGGTTGAAATAAATGCTCATATACAGAAAGATAAAATCATACGTTTAAAATATGATATGATAACATTTTATACAAGGCCACAATCTTTTCAGCCTTATTTCAATAAAAATATCCTAATGCCACAATAGTTTTGTGTTCAAGGTAAGAATTGTTCGAGCATCACCAGCATATAAAATGGACTTCAAAGAAAAATGAGAAACAAAATGGCATGAGGAACAAGTTCTCTTCATGTGCATATGAACTGAGCTAGATGATCCCCCTCCTTGCAAATATCTAGTTTGCCATCACTTCTGAATGGCAGGACTTAGTGTCCAGATGAGGTTTTGCCATTTGCTAAGAAAGACTTTTCAGAAAAGTCATCAGGATGCAAAAACAAAAAAGAAAAAGAAAATCCTGACAAGCAGGACTTTTCCCATAAATCCAGCTGTGCTCTGTATTTATTGAAAGCTTACACAACTTGAAAGAAATGCTAGCAGAGCACAACATAATTTGGAGAGTACTGCACAATATAATTTAGAAAGCATAATCCTGATAGAGTAGGGTGATTTCTTGGTTCATGCAATGCCAAGAGACAGAAGGCAGATTATTCCTTATGAATATAATTCCTTCAAAGTATATTTTGCAGAGATATTTCCATAACTAAAGGCTGTTTTTATTTCTATCCTACACATCATATATATTTGCAGTTTATATTATATTATATGTATATTATATTAAATTATATGTATATTATACTCACAATAAATGGGGTTTGCAGTCATCAGTTCCTCAGCTTTCACTTTGTGTTTAGTCAATCTCAAATGCTGTTTATCACTTTTTATCCTCCTTTTGCCATGAGCATTATAAAAACTCATAGAACACAAATGTGTTCAGCTTTTTGCACCCTACGTCCTAGTTAGCTGAAAGAAGCCTGAGCTAAAATGCAAAGAAAAATCTTATCAGCTCTTGAAATCATTTTAACTTTCCTAATCTGTTGTTTCCATTGCATTTGTGTCTAAATTTCCTGTACGACTACCTGACTATATCAACACATTTGAAAGCTGTGCTTTGTTTTTGGGTTGGTTTCCAGTTGTCATTTATGTTTCTTTTCCCCCATGTCACTCACAGTCTACAGGAACACCTCCACATGCTGAGTAAAATTCACCACCAGATTTGCTCCCTATATACTCAAGGTTTTGGCGACCATATGGATGGCAACCAGATTTTACTGGATAAGGTTGGTGGGGCTGATGATGTAGTTATGAACTAATGCCTTCACCACAGCTCTCATTTAAGCTAAATTTTATTTCACGTGAAAAATATACAGAGTTCATGTCATGTTTTGTAAGCAGCATGAAAGTTATTTCAGGATGAGGAAGGCATCCATGATTGGATGCACAATCCAGCAATTTAAAGACTCTGAGTTTCTCTAAATAAGAGAAACTCTTATTATTAGAGAAACTCTAATAATTTAAAGACTCTGTCTTCTCTAAACAAGAATTGGTAAAATTCAATGGGTTTGTCTTACTGTGACAATATATCATAGTAAAAAAAACTGCAAAAATTCCAGTGGGTTCATCTTACTATGTGAGAGCTGAAGCAAAAATGACTCGTTAATTTTCAAACTTTCATGTACACAAAAGGTCTTTTTACCAAGATTATTCTAATTTTTTTATTCCTGAAAGCAGAGAAAAGGCGTAAAACGAGGGAGTTGAGTTGAAAAGCTAGCAGAGTTCCATTTCCTGAGAAGAAATTAAGAATTCCTGGGCAAATCCAGAATGCCTGTTCAAGAGGCAGCCACGTGACATCAGACCATCCCTAGCTTAGGGATGCTAAGGGATGCGTGACACTGCATCACAGCATTACAGAACTGCCTGCTCCATCTCTGTACTGCCCCGTTTATCTTCTGATCCTGAGTCTGTCCCAAACAATGCAGGGTCTTGAAACCTCTCCTGATAAAGATTTCTTTTGATCATTACACTTCCCCTGGTACATGCTTTGCTTGCCTGCTGCTCACATTGCTTTGCTCTATTTAGCTTCAGATGTTTTCTTACTGTCCCTGACCTTTACTTTTCATAGTTTCTTCCACCACAACATTGGCACAGATTATTATTATTATTATTTCTAAAGCATTTTATTCACCTCTTTCCTGCAAATCTGGACTCAGTGAGCTAAAGGAGTTGAGTTCAGTCTTTCATTCTCCTTTTTAAACCAAGAGTATGCAATGTGTTGAGTCCCAGTGCAGAGCAAGCACGGGACAATGGCTCTACAATTTACATAAAGCTGCATATAAAGTTGAGTCACATGTGTAGGACAACTCCAGTTTGTTCTCCCCTCCAAAATATGGGAGGTGTTGATTTGATACCCACCTACTAAAGGAAAAATCAGCCTAACAATATATATAAAATATAGCCCCTAGATTTTAAATTGACTCAGATTGGGACATTTCAAATGGAATGTTCAGTCTGTCTTTGAAAGAAGGAGAATTTTTTGGGGAGGAAGAAACAGTTGAAGACAGTAAAAGAGTACTTAAATAGGTGGAAATCTTTCTGATAAAGGTCAGAGTGCAGAATGGCTGGTTTTAATTATTTATTATGTTTTTATTCCAATTATTCCAATGGCTGCTTTTATTATTTATTATGTTTTTATTCCAATTCAAAAGGAAAGTTTTTGAATTGGAATAAAAACATAATAAATTCAGCTTTCTGCTCAACAAATGCAAATATTTAGTGAGGCCTTCCTGCTGTGTGTTTCCACAGCTCCTGCTATGGAGCAGGCCCCTTCAGCTATGATGAAAATCAAGTCTAAAATAAGTCTTTGAGAATGCCATTCCTCTCACAGAAGAACTGGCTGATGTCTTAAGAAATTTTGAGGCTTCTTTCTTCACCACTAGAACTTTTATTTTTGTTTGCTTATAATTTGCTATCCAGCTACTGTGTTCCTTCAAAACAAAGCACTTATGCTGTTTCATCTCAGCAATACCACAGAGGTTTTTAGCAAGTAGAATGGAAAACAAGTCAGATGAATTCATTCCAAGTGTGCTTATTCACAACAAATAAGGCTTTCTACAGGGTTTTTGTTACACTTTTAGAAATAGGCTTATACTGTCAATTTCCCTTATATAATGTACAATAAAACACCTTGCAAATAAAGCTACAATGGCACATAGAGGGAAAGATTGATAAAAAGACAAATGTCTCATGAGAATGAGAAAACTGAACATGCTGTCTAATGGAGTTCAAAATAATATAAAGAATTGTTATTTTAATATGCAAATTTCCTACCACCTACACATCTTTAATTGAAATTGCACTCCAGCTTTTGTAAGTCATTATCATGTCATATCTGAAAAATGCAGAAATTAAATTAATCATAAAATTTACATTTCCTCACTTGAAAAATGCAGTGACTATGGTCAGAACCTAATCACCACCAAGTCTCAACTGCCCTTCAGCACATCACATTAATAATTCCAAAAGGTCATTTACCTTTCCTTTTTACCCAACAACTCAATGTGTTCAACTCAACATACACCTGTCAAACCTGCAGAGCACAGCTCCACCAACCATTCTGCACTCTCTGGCCTTTATCAGAAAGATTTCCTCCTATTTATGTACTCTTTTGCTGTCTAAAACTGTTTCTTCCTCCCAGCAAAATTCTCCTCCTTTCAAAGGGAGACTGAACATTCAGTTTGGAGTGTCCCAATCTGAGTAAATTTATGTAAGGGCTATATTTTGCATATATTGTTAAGCTGATGTTTGTTTTAGTAGGTGGGTATCAAATCAACACCCCACATATTTTGGAGGGGAGAATAAACAAGAGAAAAATCTTTCCTGCTGGTTCTCTTGTAGTACAGCTTTTGCTTCTGCAATCATCTAGGAAGAACATTAATTTTGAATAATATCCTGCACGTTGTCAAAATGATGAAATAACTCCAGTACCTATGACTGGCTAGCTGACAGCTGCTAAGGAATTCTCCTTTTTCCCTCCTCTGTGGAAATTCTAAGTGGCTTGAAGGAAGAAAAGGTGCTCTGGGCAGTCACTTCTGCAGTTCTGTCAAGTTCCAACCGGCACAAACTCTGTGAGCAAAGGACTGGGAGAACCAGAAGAGGTGGATTGGGCAGTTGGGGTAGATCAGCCCAATAAATCAGAGCTGCTTTAAAAAGGCTGTGTCATCCCTATTTGTTCAAGGGTCATTCTCAGTCTGAAATCTGCGGGCTGCAGGCTTAACCAAGCTATGCATATCAGTGCATATCAGCACTAAAAGAGAGGTGAAGCAGAAGTCACTCTCAGAAACAAGAATGAACCATATCAGCTCATAATCTGTCCCTAAAAGTCAGCTCCACACGAGGCAAAGCCCAGAGGAAAAAAAAGAAAGATAAGAGCAACAAAGCAACAGGAAAACTACAATGAAATTGTGTGACATTGCTCCTAAGTTTTGCTCTTTCTTGATTTTCCCCAAAAACTAATTGGTTGGAAAAAACTTGATCAAAGCTACCACACACTGCTGTCACTTTAAAGTGTTACTCAAAGATCTAACCCATTTGACAGGGATCACTTCAATAATGAATTAAATGAAATGTAGTTTGCACACAATTAAACTGGTCAATGTAATAAGCAAAACCAACCCACGGTGTGAAACTTCAACTGCTACCCAAAATTCACGCCAGCTGTTTTGTTTCGAGAGTTTCTGTGCCAAACTGTTTTTTTTCAAATAGATATTTGTAAATTGGAACAGAAACCTTTTCATTAATGCCATGTCAGGATGAACAATTATTAGCACTGAGTAGAACATTTCCTTTACCCACTGGAGTACAGCTCCTTGCAAAACCGATAGATCAGCATAAAAGGATCTGAAGAAAGTGTGAACCTTGCAGATTTATTTAACTGATGTTAAATGAAACTGAAGAAAGCACACTTTTTACATTGTAGGCTGTTTCATCAGAAGAGTAATTATTTACATTTTAGTTTTGTGTGTCAAAGCATAATTTTTCTTTTCTTGCTAGTCCTTTCCAGTTTTTAACATATGTCTTGATCACAGCAGATAATCTTACTCATATTCCTTTGGAAACAGTGAAAAATCTACTTGTATCTAACAGCAATTTATAGAGGAGCACAGCCACTTTTCCATCTCAGGCAGTAAAAATGCTTTAAAACATTTGTAAGCTGCTTGGTTAGAGTTTTCAGCCAGAATTTTACAGCACAGATTGAGTTTGTTATATTTTTTATGCATGCCTAAAGAATTTTTTAAAGTTTTGCAACAAACCCCAACAACCACATCATGCAGCAGGAACCAACAAAGTGGGTTTGTTGTTATCTGGAGCCAGGATTATGTCATCAGAGGTAACAGAGCTCTAAACACACTCCTAAACATCATTTTCCATAAGTGAAGATCCTTCCTGACCTATGCCTGTGCAAGGAAATCTTACAGCTGAACAGACATGTTCAAAGTTCTAATACAGTTTAATAAAGTTAATATAAGTTAAATATAGTTATAAATATAAGTTAAATATGAGTTTAATATAAGTAACACCCACTTTGAGAAGTCCATTTACACTAAAGAATATTTTAAGTCATCGCCTGGTGTTGCAACCTGTACCATGGTCAGAAAATCCATATTTTTACAACCTGTATCATGGTCAGAAAATCCATATTTTTACAACCTGTATCATGGTCAGAAAATCCACATTACAAGAGTATATTTACTAGCAGAGATAAGAGACATAGATAGGTTAGATCAAGCAGTCATCAGTTCTTAACCAAATGCTTAAAACAAGATCAAAATGTTAACATTAACCATCATTTTCATATTCAGACAAGCCTGAGAGGGCAAACTGATATTTTATCAGTTTTGCCTAGACTTTGTTAGATTTTTTTTAACTCTTTCAAGACAAAAGCTAAATGATACAGCTTAAATTTTCAGGCATTTACTAATAGGTGTCACAAAAAGTAAAAGTCAACTGTTTAGCTAGACAAACACAGAGACATACAAGGAAAAAGCTGTCACCCACCATTCCAACTGGAAACAAAAGTAATTTGCAAAGTAGATTAAGTATGTAAGCAGAAAACAAGATACCATTTATTTACTAACTTTGTAAGTTATCAAATGAATATTCTATTGAAAATAGAACAACCGATGAGTGTACCTCAAGGTCAATTTTCCACTCTACAAGAGGCTTTGAGTTTTCAGCCAAATGTAATTTTGTCATTTTTCCCTCATGTTGCAATATGAGTGAGGAAAGGCTGCATCACAGGGGACCCACCACTTCAAATCTGCACTGACTTGGCACAGCTCAAGGGTAATGCTTTAAAAATCTCTCGCTCATTTCAAGTTAAAGGCTAAATAAAACAGAATTATGGGTGTAGGGGAAGAAAAGGAATGTCTTGTTTTGCCCTCACCCCAGTATCTCTGGAAAGGCTTCTGCACAATGGTATCAGCAATACTTTTCTCAGCCATGCATTCCTACGCATTTTTATTGGAGGCCTTATTTGCTTTCACTTTGAAATAAAGCCAGAAAGGTGCCAATTTGTAAATTATATAATACTAGATATTTATATAACACTATATATTTATATAATTAAAATATATTAGCATACTTACATCATTAAATAATAATATTTATAGAATATATACGCCAATTTATAAATTATTAAATGTATTATATAAAATTATATATTATAGATAATCTATATAATTATAGAATAAATAATATATCATTATTATATGTAATATAATAATTATATATGCAATATAATTATATTGTATATAATGCAATATAATTATATATTATGCAATTATATTATGCAATATAATTATATAATATGTAATAATGTATACTATATAATTATATTATAACTATATATTATTATATTATGTATAATAATATATAATATAGTATATAATATATACTATATATAGTATAGTTTATATATATAATATATAGTATATGTA
>WBNP01000602.1:646578-734439 GCA_013401095.1 Passerina amoena
AGGAAAAAAATAATGACTTAAGATTCATAATTAACACTTGACCCTTCTGTTTTCTCCCACACTCCAAGCTAGCAAATATCAGGCACTGCAATCAAGCAAGGTTAACTCATGAGGATGATTAGCTGTGCTGACTCAGCTGATGCTGATGACATTTTACAGCTTGCAACTTCCTTGATTAGGTTGCAATGCTGAAGCCTGTTAGCACCACCAGGAATCTTCTGTCTAGACACAGAGACACGTTTTGGGGGTGTACACTTTTTTTAAAATTCTTTGTCTTCTCTGCAGTCTGACCATGTTGTACTGAAAGCAGCATCAGCCTGCTCTCCACAGATATAAGCAGCTCCTTTCAGATCCTAAGAAAAAATCCAGCCACTATCAGAGAGGGGCAAAAAATGTGGTAGGTTTAGAAATTCTTTGACATGAGGGTGGTGAGCGGTTGGGAAGAGGTTGCCCAGAGAAATCGTCAGTGCCCCATCTCTGGAAGTCTCAAGGCCAGGTTGGATGGGGCTTTGAGCAACCAGTTCTACAGAGAGGTGTCTCTGCCCATGGCAGGGAAATTGGAACCAGGTGGTCTTTCCAACCCAGTCCATTCTGGGATTCTCAGTGCCATTTTGGAGTGCCATATTGCTACTTTCAGAGTCACAAAGTTTTGTGTGTAGCTGCACTCAACCAGCCTCACCTAGGTTCTGACCAGCAATGAATGGCCATGCTGCTCATCTGAGGTGCAATCAAATCATTTAAGATGTAAAAACGTATTCACAGATGAGCTAAGCTCTGTTCTTAGTAGTGAGATTCTTTCAGATCCCTCACCCAGCCAAAAAAACCCTCATGTTTCTCAATGCAATCTGAATCCCAAATGTATTTTTCAAGTTATCTGTAAAATTCTGTGTTTTGCCCCGATATTTTCACCATACTTTAGAAATCAGTGGTGTTACAGTGATACAAGATTAAAACAGATGGAAGACATTGATCATATCAACTAAAGGAATTCTCCTGAAACGCTGATACCAAACCAAGCAAGCTGATCATTTGCACACTGCTCTGTCAGTGACAATGGCTTCTGAAAGGAAATATATTCTTATATTCTTATACTTTTTTCATTGTCATGATAGAAATCAATGCACAAATTGTGATATTAGAAATCATACTCTTCCCAGACTTAGGAGTAGAGAGAAAAGATTTTTCTTATTAAGAAAATGGTGTGGGGGAAAAAAACAAAATCTGGCTTATTCTGTGACAATGTAGGAGATACAAATAGCAATATGCATCCAAAAGAGATTAAACATTAAATGAGGCCAAGTTTTGTAGAGTTTAAGCGTCTAAAACATAAAAAAAAAAAGACAAAACACTAAAAAACTCTCAAACAACAAAACCAAACAAATCTATATAAAAACTTTTAAATAACAGGTTTGAAGTAAGTAAAGAGCTTATGAAAGCAAAGAAGAACTGTTTGTTCATAGGGTATTTCTGCACAATGTGCTCAGTCTTTCTGCATTTCATTTGCCTGAATAGGTGAGAAAGGAAAGAGGATCCCAGCTTGGATGAAATCAGACCTGCATAATGTAATCAAGAAGAAAAAGGCCTTCTATGTTAGATATCATATAAAACAGGAAGAAGCTGAAACGAGGAAAGATGAGCCAAATAAGGAAAATGGGCATAAACTGTGCAAGAGGCTGAGGTAAGATTTTCCCCAAGTACATTAAGAAGAAGACAGATCAGTGGGGTTCAGAGAGATGGCAAAAATAATGTGCTGACAGCAAAGATAGGAATGAAAGTAAATGCATTCCTTAATCCCATATTCACAACAGGCCAGGGCCATCCAGAGGTGCCACTTTTAAGGGATGAAAAGCTGTTATTGGGAATCATATGACATCAGAAAATGCTAAAGGAATTCCAAGGTATGCAATGACAAAAAAAAAAAAAAACAATACAGGGCATCAATGGAAAACAAATTATATTGAGATGGCTTCCCATTTTCAATTAATTCAGAGACTTTCCAGTGATATACTGAAAATAAAAGGAAATCACCTTGAAAACCCAGCATATGTTTAAATTAACATTTTTCTTGAAAAAATCAAGTGAAAAAAGCTGTCACAGTGACCATTAAGATCTCAGGTTTTGTCACATTGTTTTCTAAACAGAGGATGGTTATTCATTGTAATGTATTCCTCCATACTATCCCAGGTTTGATGAACAATGCCTTAAAAAGAAATACATATTCATTTAGGATTGCTATCATGAGCATTAAAATATGAAATGAGGATATAGAGATTGATGAAGCACTAAAACAGTACTGTATCTGGAGTTAAAAACCACTACCCATCAAGTCAAGATTCCAGCACTGCAGGAACAGCCCATCTGCCCACTGCCATGATCATTCACACAGAAATCCCATCAATCAGGGACTGCCTACCCAGCACTCTTCCCTGACTTGAATTAGGAGCTTTGTCCTCTAAAATACACAATTAGTGTCAATATCCTTAAGTACCCAGGGATTGTTTTTTATTGTTTTCCAAGGTAATTCCTAATGTGCCTTTTTTGTTGTTTTTTAATACACAGTCACAGCCAGCAGGAACTACAACTCTCGACTAAGTAATTGCACAATGAATTAGAGTTTCTCTTCTAACACTGAAATAAATCAGGATGCAAGCCTGGAAGTTATGTGGCTTGCAGAATTTAGCAGGAAAGCTGCTGGCCCTGGGCACACATTTCAGTGCAAGCCCCCAAATCAGTGAAGGACCAAGCATATGCTCAATTACACTTAAGTGTGTGCTTAAGCATTTCCTAAATTGGCATTGTAAGTAAGATTAAATTTTCTAGGATATCAGTCTGACACTAATTGTAATCAGTGCAAATTTATTCTCTCTGGTGTTTGTTCACAGAGCAATCCTGATTTCAATTGGATGCATCTCTTGCTCTCATAACACGGCTCAGACATTTTCTGTCTGTGGGTGGAAATCAGCAGCTGCTGTTTGCGAGCGTTTCTGGATTCCTTACATCTCATGGAATTGTTTTATTCTGCTGCAGCACAAATTTTAAAACATTAGGCTGATCATACAGCGTGAATATTTAGCAAAAATATTTCTCTAAATGTAAAGATGTGGCTAATAAAGAACAATTCTGCCAAAACTATTCCAATCAACAGGTTTTAAGTGGAGGTTTCTATGCCATATCTGTGCTGCAGACAGCTGAACCTGTCTCCATTCTCTGCTGCCTGGGTAGTTTAGCTGAAATCATTTCAGTGCACAGCCACAGATGTTGAAAAGCAGATTTTCCTCTCCCTGGCTTGGTACTATAGACAATGCAAAAGCCAGGGATCACCAAGTGACTTTTTTCCCCCACTTCCTGCTCTGTGCAGCTGAGTTACAATGCCTCCCTGTTCACCCCACCAGTTGGAGGGCTCCTGTCTTCCTTGAGTAAAAGGCCACACAGGAGAGGTTAAAATGGGGGGAATGGACCTCCCTTGAGAGAACAATCCTTGTCCATCATGCACCACAGGAGAGCTGCTTGCACACTGCCCTAGCATGCTGATTCTAGAAGAGAGGGAATTAGTGTTTTCCAGCTCTATCACCTCTAATAGCTCTCTAAAAGTGAAGTGCCAAGTAGTTTTGCCTGCAACATCTTGCAGTTAGCTGAATTTTGAAAATTTAGAATTATTTCCTGCATGAAAAACCAAAGAGCCTATATATATATATATATATGTATGTAATTAGTCCAACTCTTTGATTTACCACTCACCTTTGGAAACACATCCAGTCTTAAATTCACAGACTTCATATAATAAAATTAATCCTCAAACATACTTGCTATAGCTGCAGTATTTTAAGTTAAAAATGCACATTTAAGTCTAATTTTAATTTACCTAATTTCAGCTGCAAACAGCATCTGACATTACTTTTTCCTGTATCATGAAGAATTACTTGCTGCTGGATAGCTCATCCCCAAAACATATCATGAGTACTCAAACTGTTTCTATGCCCTCAATTCAGCAACTTAGATTTTCTTACAATTACAAAACTCTTCTTTTCCTAAAAAGCTCATCCTTGTATCTTTTCTGAAATCTTACTTGACTTTTGCAAAATTCTTTTAAAGTTCTGGGCTGAAAAGAGATGCTGGAAATGGTAGTCTAGCACTACACTCAATAATATCAAATAACAAGCTCAGACTTCCAATTCTGAGCCTATTTCAAGTTTCACACTTTTAGCTTCCAGGCTTTAGTGAAGTTCACATTCATTTGGCTAAGACTGGCTTTAAAATCCAAATCCATACATTAAGTCTAGAAGTGAGACTTGCAGATGGCTCAAAAATTTAAAATTGTAATCTCCATACAGCTACATTAGCCAGGAAAGATAAAAACTTCAGAGGCCAAGCACCTTTCAAAACTCACATTCCTGATGATTACCAAAATTCTGGTGGAGAAGACCAACAGTGGCTTTATGTCTCAACACAGCTGAGTAACCTGGTGTTCATTTCATGCTTTCCTCCCAACACAGCCAAAACACCAAACTCTGTATGCATCCTGAGATGCAGCAGAATCCTGACTCCTTACAAGCATGGCTGAAAGATATGACATTGCCTTTTCTGTTTATAGCTCAGTAACCTACCAAATATGTGAGACACTAAGATTTAATCCTCCCTCTTTGAGGAAATATTCAAATTTCCTCTAGAACCACTCAGAAACGGGTGTGGACTTTAAGTCCATAGCTGGTTAACCTCAAAGTATATACATAAATAGATACATCTATGAATTAGAAGAGGTCTGAAGGAGTGCTCTATAAACACCTCCAGGAAATACTTCATTTGGTACCTGTGTATATATTTTAATAAATAAATACTGAATTTTCTCAAGGATCAGAAATTGAACATAATTCTTGCCTTGTTCCTAATTTCTCCAGCTAGGAGGAAACAGCCAGGGCAGCTTTCAGCTGTACTTTCTAATTTAGAGATGCATGTTTGTGTTCACTTTCTGCAGACCAATGAATCTGCCATTAGACCGTGCTGCCTCCCAGAAACCTGCAGAGAACATTCTCCCCATGCTACTGCACAATTCCTCTAAATCTCCAGCAGCTGGAATGATTTAGAACATACACAGCACCTGGCAGCTCTCAGGAAACTTTTTGCACAGGAGTTATGCAGAACTGACATTCAATTCTTTTTTTCCCTGTTTTAACACAGATCCTAATGGGAACGATGATTTTCAGCTTCAGCTCTGCAAGTACATTCCCTTTCTTAGACAACACCATCATATTCTGTTATTCCCACATCACAAAAACACTTCATGTCTGGGAACATATTATTTAACTTTTCCATAGCAATGATCCTTAAATTAGTCTGATAATTTATTTAAAATTCCATTTTTTTCCCCCAAATCTGGGTGTCAATGCATTACATGCTAGAAATATGTGTCTGTGAAAACCCAACAAAACATCCCTGCTGATGCATTCATTTTCCCAGTATCTTAAGATGCAGTTCTTTGCTTCCCAGAAACTCACAAAACCAAATTCAACCACATCTATTTCCCCCACCAATTTGCATTACTCCAAATTTAATGCAGAACATTTAAAACCAATATTCATGCTACAGGGTGACAGTCAATGTCATTTATTTGCTATTACTCCATAATGTGGATAGGCTCAGATTTCTCTTAAGTTCTTCCATACAGAGCTACTCATTGAAACTGTTACAGCTACATGAAAATGAAACATTATTCTCACTTCTAAGAGATATTTCTTCAGCATCAGGGACACCAGAAGGGGTAGTGTTGGACAAGGGGAGGATCAGCCTCCAGAAATAACAAGTGAACACCTTTCACAAGCACTAAATTCAGTTGAATAAAAGCTAAAAAGCAGAAAATAGCCTAACTTGAATTGCAAATGTAATCACTGATGCCAGACACTAACCTTAAAGCGTTCAAGGTGAAATGCACCCATCCCTGCACCATGCTGAGGACTCGGTGCAGTGCCCTGAGTAGGCATTGTGAGAATGGAAGTCATTGCCCCCAGTTGTGCACATGATAAAGACTTGCCTCCAAGCCCTTCTCACCCCAATTCTACTCATAAACTCGGAGAAAAGCTGCATTTCTCTCCTTCCTCCTGCGTGGTGAGAAACGCAGGATCTTAACAGGGGAAAAGGAGGGCTCTGCCTCCTCCCATCGGGATAGCTCAGCCATGGAGGCAGCTTGGCTGAGTGGCATCACAAGCCAGAAGTCACAGCTCTCCTATCAGGGCTGCATCTCGTCTTGTGGAAGATCTACTGTGCTCTGAAGAATAAAAACATTGGCTCTTCAATCATTCAGAAACAGAGAACAAAGCTACTTCACTTCCAGCCACTTGTTTCAAGTAATGAACTCCAACAGCCTCTTTCTTGTTTTTTTTTCTTTTTTCTCAGTTTTACCCATGATATCTACTTAAGTGGCTCAAGCTGACTAAGGATCAAACACTCAAACTTTACTTTCAAGCATCAGACACTAGACATGCTTATTAATATTCACCAGATAATTTCCTACTTTGCTGATAAAAAGTTCTCTCAAAAGACATTTCTTTTTGGTGAAAAAAAAATAATTCCATATAGAGCAAATGAGCAAGCAAACTATAAATTATTTGAAGGCAATCATATGCAACAATGACCTTGAAAAGCAAGAGACTAAGCACTCAACATTCAAATAGTTTAATCCTGCTCCTTCTACAGCCAGCATTTTTTAGCTATTGCTGATCTATGACATTTGAAATAAGGCTGAATCAGCAATCTTTCCCATGCAGGTAGGTGTATGTGAGTGCACCTACCAGGAAACCACAGCTTTTTACAGAAGATGTAAGGTTCTGAATAAGACTGGAGGATGCCTTCTGAAAATAAGCAATACTCTTTCCCAAACAGAGGCTTGAAGACTGAAATATTTGGTAAAAAAGGGACTCTCAAACAAAAGATGGAACCCTTCAGAGGTTATTAACATGTCCAATCCAAATACCTTCCCAGCTGTACACCATTCCATCCCCCAAAAAACCACTGAGAGTAACTCAGAGTTGCTCTCTGAACCGTGATACCAGCCTTGATATGTGAAAGCAGATCTCTGGCACTACATTTGCAGAACTCAAACAGATCAGTTCATTAAAGTATTTTAAGGCACTTTTGCACATATAGGTTCAGAATAAATGTTTTAGGGTTGGGAAAGGTTCTGATTAAGCATCCAGCTGTGAGCAATAGAGACTTGTCTCTCTCAAAGGTAACAAAATATTCCACTTGTCAGTGACTAGAAAATAGCCAAATGTACTGAATAGCTAAGAAGTAAAGTCTTTTACTTTTGCTGCCCTATTTTTATTAGGTACTACACAGTAAAACATCAGAAATAGATAATGGAAGAGTTGATGACTCAGAAAACCACGATGATTAAATGCCATAAAAAGGAAGAACATATAAGACATCAGAACCACACCATATCACACATATATTTGCAAATCTTCTATTTTACTTTTGGTAAATCTTAAAGCTAAGCAAAGCAAGAGAAACCTTCCCCTTTTGCCAAGTGTATGTATGTGCTACATAGCCACAGCAATAGTCCTTTTGCTGAAGAGATTATTTTGTAACATTAATTTTATAAATATATTTAGCAATGCAGCTTTAAAAAAATACATGTAAAGCTACAAACAAAAAAGAAAGAAACTAAGGATGTTTGGACATCATTTGCTTAATTCCATGTGTTGTGTTATGACATTCATGTGAGGTGTGCAGATGTTAAAATCATGTAGAACATTTAAAAGTATGCCTTGGCTGAAAGCTGAAGGTGAAAAATGTGGATTTACTCAGAAATGTTGCTGCACTTTTTATAATGGCTTTTCCTATCTGAAATAGTAAAGCAGATTAGTATGGCAGAGAGTGCAAAGTAGTAATTCTAAATACCTTATTAATAATAACAAATGGTTAAGAGAAATTAATTTAATATGCAGTTGATTATGTGAGGTGTTTGATATATCATGAGAAAACCATTGTACTTAACTGTGTTTTCCAGTTACATGTGGGTTTTAGATTTGAAGAGAAGGAAAATAGATCTTCTCTTAATATGTGAATTATGAATAAAATTACCTCAAGAGGAAAAAAGGGTTTAGAAGCTAGGGGGCTAAACACAGATGCAGGAACAGGAGCGCCACAGAAAGCTGGAAGGGACGTTAAAGGGAATATCCTTGTTCTCCAAATGATCTGTCAAGCTTGGATGTAGCAGAGAATCGGGAGAAAAACAACTTGGGAACAAAGAAAGAAGAGTTGATTGTGCTGAAAACGACTTACAGGTCATGGAGGACCCAGCTTGACTGGGAAGATTACTTAGGCCAAACTTAACCTGGGGAAATGAAACCAGTGAATAAAGGGAGTCAAGGATAAAGTCTGAGGAAAAGCACTTCAGAGCACAGATTGAGTTCAGGTTAAGTACAAAAGGAACAAATGTGGATGCTGGGCATACAGATAGAGAGTTGGCTGGAATAAAGGAAAATGGTGTTGTTTGTAAAGGTTGGTGTTCAATTCCTCACGTGTGAAACAAGAGCAAAAAAGTAGACATTTATAATAAAAGAGGACAGAGCAAAATTAATGGGAGCAGAAAGAACGTGGAGCATGAGAGAAATATAAATTACTGAGGAAAAGCAATGACATAAAGGGAAACATACAAAAAATCTTCAGTATTTTCACCAACAAAAAAAACCCCTAGAGCTCTGAGAAGGAGGAAGCACATAGCAGACTTTGCATGTAAAATTATTGGCGCTCACTTTCAACGCCTTGGCATCAAAAATAGATAAAAGTGATCTATAGAAGTCTGCTATAGCAATATAAATTGCTACAAAAAATGACTGCCAGCAAGGAAAATTAACAGCATCACCTGAACTGAAGAATAAATTATATAATGAAGTGCTTCAGGATACTTTTTAGGGAGAGCTCTTCCATGGGAAGAGCAGTGTTACATAATCCTTACAGAAAAAAAACTGGCATAATTTCCTTTACCAGTACTTGCAGAGAGATGTTCTTCTATTCTGCTACACCACCAAGAATTTTACCGTTGTTTACATTTTTATTGTTTACATTTCTTTATTTAAGCATCCAGTGACCTTAATTCCCTTTGCCATTTAGAAATGTTGTGCTTCAGTTTTGTACTCCCACTAAAACCACGGGCTGCTTCCCCTTCCTCCTCCAACTGGAGGCACAAAAAACAGAGATTGTGAGCTGAGAGAATAACAATTTGCAGCAGTGAGAAAAGGAAATTATTTGTAACATCAACAAAACTAATGACAGGGGGTCTAAGAAAATAAATTATGGAAAAAAAAAATCCTTCTCCTCTGCCCCAATAATTGGGAATACTGGACAGCTTCCTTCACCACATTTTCTTGACCAGAAGGAGCTCCTTCCCCCTGGAGAAGAGTCCCTTTCCCCACCCCCAGAAATCTGTGTGAGGTGGTGTAGAATATGTCCTAGGCTTGCCCCCTCTCAGTTACTGCAAATTATCAACCCCATCCTGGCAAGAACCAGGACAATTGGTGACAGACCACAGTGTACTGTAAAAATGGACTGAATCCACGCATATCAGCCTAATTCACATTATCCTCTTCCTGCTTGCTTAAATTGCACCAACAATTAACAGAGTCATTTCATCAACATTTGACACTGAGAAATAGATTCGTCAAGAAAAGTTGTGCTGAACTTACAATCAATTTTTTTACATTTGATTTGACTTAATTTCTTCATAAAAAATCTTTTTAAATGCGGGGGAAATTTCTTTTGTTCAGGCTTGGAAATTTTTTCCCTGCTAAATGTGAAGTCATTCACAAAAGATTCCCAGTGAAGTCAACAACGAGCAGTGAATAATGGTTTGTTCTAGGTCCAGAAATCAGGTTCCTCATGGATCCATCTTAGCGCCTATTCTGTGTAATAGATTTATCAATAAGCTGAAGAAGAGGCAAGCTGCACTCTCTGTCAGATCTCTTACTAAGAATTCAGCTGCCTCAAGGCCAGCACTGATAAGGTACAGCCATGTAACCTCCTGAAAAGGAGCTGTGAGAAAAAAGCCTTAAGAAGACTCACATATTCCCCCTACACTCCTCACAGAAGGAGAGAAATTAAATGAAAAAACACTGGCATAAAGCTTAAAATGTCAGATATATATTTATCTTTCTCTAAGTAGTAAAATACTTTTTTTAAAACTTCAGAAATTAAAAGCTTGTTAAGCTGATAAAAAAGTCAAAATATGAGCAGAGTTTATCACAGGATATGTCATGGCAGAAAAAATTAGGAGGAGAGAGACTAGAACAGTTATGCATTCAAATGTCTTCTGAGATATTATATAAAAGTACCTTGTGATTGTATGCACTGAGGAACTCGCTCTCAAGATTAACTAAAAGGTCTCACCCAGATAAAGAACTCTACAGCACAGTTCAGTAGTGTTAAAAAGATTACCAGGATGAATTACCTCAGCAATTAGACCGTAAAAGAAAATACTCAGGTGCCTCACATACTCACTGACCCTAGGTTCAAGGAACATGACAAGCTATCAGTCCCAAATTCTGTCATCTGTAGCTTTTCTGTCCCCAGTGCACATCACATCCTGGCAATTTGTTATAAATACCAACAAAACACCAAAGTAGCTGCTTTAGCATTATTTGAAAAAACTCCCACCTCTTCGACTCTCGGTACTCTTTAGAACAAAAACTATGTCAGAAATCAGCACCTGTAATACTAACAAGAGCAACAGCAATCAGTCATCCTCAGAGACATTACAGTACATGGCAAGAGTAGAAAACAATGACAAAACATAATGAAACAAGAGCACAATCTGCAAAACTCCGTGCAAAATGTCAATCAGCATACACTGAGCAAGTTACTTTGGTCACATCTGCAAAAGAGGAGACATCAAGTTTGATTGGAAAAAAAAAATTGTATCAGGGTCTATCAAGATCAGAAATAAAGGAACCCTCATGAGAAAGACGAGTGTGGCAACAGGTACTGCAGGCAATATAATAAAGTATACTTCAACTAATGAACCATCTCTCTGGGCAGTACAGAAACACAAGTTCCATCTGGATTTTCATTCTGATGAGCACTTGAAATTGGAGCCTGATATAAATGAGATAAATTAGTGGATGGAGATTGTAAAGGGAAAAAAAAATTATATCTCAAAGAAGAAGACGTAACTTTGGCCATATACTCAGGAATCTGTTGCTTCCTTTCAGCCATGCTCAAACCAAGAACTGTCAACATACCCCAAACAGATAGAAATTTAGCAAAATTAAATTACACAAGCGGCCAAGAGGCCATAGTTTGATCAAAACCACCTTTGTTGCGGTGAAGCAAGGAGGAAGGAACTAGGAAAGGCAAATTGCAGATACGGAATTAAAAGTCATAACCAAGAAGTAGTGCTATGTTCCACTGGCGTGTTCAGGAATCGCCTCATCACGTGATCCTTTCTTCTCTTCTTGCAAAAATTTCCACCTCAAACCCAGCGAATTGTTGCCACTATTTTACTGATAAAAATACCTTGCAAGCAGGTAGATCTTACTTGCACACTACTTCCCACTTCATGAGCTCTCCATTAGCTATATTATAAAATAGGCTCTTAAGGGGCAGAGTGTAAAGCTTCAGATGCAGTAGATAATCTCAGACTTTTTTTTTTCCCCCCTACAAATTCCCTAATGACCACACAAAGAATCCTGCAAATGGTATAATGGTAAAGATTTGCTTACAGGTAAACTTTTCCCTGAATAACATAACCCTTATGTGATTTTTCTTTCAGTTTAACTACAACAGGTACATGTTGCTGCACCAGTAACATCTATCAACACTTACTTTGTACTAGGTGATGAGGAGCATCAGAAATGTTCATCTATCTCTAAACATCCCCAGTCACATTTGTTCAGGTACCAAAGACCTGTTTATCTGTGTGAAAGGTTCAGGCTGATTGCCAAAATCATAAATACAGAGGCAAAATTTGAAAGTATGAATATTCATGCTCAAAAAAATGCTACCAGATATTGTAAGTTGTAGGGAACTTTGGCTAAGGATGCCAGCTTTGGCTCCTTTCTGATCTCAAGGAACAGTGAGTCTCCCCTGTGTGTAAGCAGGAATACAAACATGCTTTACAACTCTTAAATCTGTGAGTTTAGAAGAAAAAAATTAAAAATCACATCACATAGAATATGCCAATCTGCAGAATCACTAAAACACCTAGACTATAATAGCCTTCCCTTGTTACATATTGAAGAAAACATTTTTACTCTAATTAAAAATTTTAAAAGGACATACACCTTGTTTGTATGTTGCAAACTGCAAGGTTTACCTCAGAAGTGTTTATCAAACAACATGTCATACATCTCTGGAGCAATTCTTCATGCTCATGAAAATATTCCTCATTTTCACTCTTTGAAGTGAACCCTGAGGGAATATTCATACACATACCCGAATGCTGATTATTTTATCAGCCATCGGAGCAAAAAATGGTTTATCACAAAGATACTAATTAATACAAAAACAAAAAGCCCTTTACTTTCATGTCTGATGTTGAAAGAAACTCAGCTACAAAATAATTAATGAGAAACGTAACTTCTGTAATACACATTGTGAATACATGCTCCCTGATGCTTGGTTAAAAAAAGTGCTCCATTAGGACTACAAAGAAAATATGTATTTTGCTTTTCTTTACTGCTGCTGAAGTACTGCAAATGTATCATTATCCTTTCAATGGCCATACTCAGGTGCACAGCATTTTTATGAAACACAAAACCTATGGAGTAAGTGATATTGCAAGTCAAATATGAGCAGAGGTTGATAAAAAAAAGCTGTTGTAACATTGTACTGATTATTCACATTTTAATTTTAGAGACACTTATTAGCATCATGCTATTTGTCTGTATGACTCAACAATTATCTCAAAACAAAGTCTTAGAAACACTTTCAATTTCCATAAAAGTCAGTGTAATTTCAATTTTATTGCTGTTCAGATTTTTTAGGTGACTGCTTAAATTGCCCTCACTTAGGATTTTTCTGGAGTCTGACTTGTCCTGAGCACATCAGCCCAAGGACAGTAAACCGCTGTGAATTGAAAATTAGATGCACATCAACATAGCTCAGCCAAACCACAGACTCACAAGTTTGTCAAGGGAATGCTGTGTCACACTGCCTGATTCGTGGGGGAAGAATTCACCATGCGTGTAACAAAGTGATAATTTGAATAGTCCTTGGCAACGTCTTGGGAAAAGGGAAGGCCAGCAAGAGAGCTGGAAATGCGCTCCACCTCTCCTGCTGGAAATCAGTATGCGCGCAAGCGGACACAAAGCGGCAGTAACCAACTTTTGAAAACTTCACAGAGGTTTTAGAACAACATTTCTGCTGTTGATCGTCCTGAGGTGCCAGCCAGGCTAAAGTCCCCTGTGCCAGAGCCTGCACATCCTTAGAGCTCACAGCCTGAGAGTTTGCCTCACCCTTCTGTCTTTGCTTTGGACTGCAAAAAAATTAATGCCCCCTGCCCCAAGGTGCTTCCGCTGGTAGAAATCTGAAATGTGTGGTGTCTTCTGGGGTCCCCCATCGTGGGGAGGAAAGATCAATCTGACTCCATGCTCTTAGAAGGCTAATTTATTATTTTATGGTATTATATTATTTAAAGAATGCTATACTAAAACTATACTAAAGAATAGAGAAAGAATACAGACAGGAGGCTTAAGAAGATATTAATGAAAAACTCGTGACTCACCAGAGTCCTGACACAGCTGATGGTGATTGGTCATTAAGTAAAAATAATTCACAAGAAACCAATCAAACAATGATTATTATTATTAACAATTATTATTATTATTATTATTGTTTACCAGTTGGTAAACAATGTCCTAACCACATTCCAAAGCAGCAAAACACAGGAGAAGCAGATCAGGTAATGATTGTTTTCATTTTTCTCTGAGGCTTGTCAGTGTGGGAATCCACCAAATCAGAGGGTTTTGGGAAAGCTGCAAAAGGCAGGCCCCAGAGACAGCAGAACTGTGATTAGAGCTAAGCAGCAGCCATGAGATTGGTCAGCAGAAAAATTATTTAAAAAGTAGAAAAGCAAGGACAAATAGAACAATGGTTTGTGTATTAACACTTGTCTGAATAGCTCTTTAAGCTGCAGAAAAGTTTACCTGGCAAGATATTAGGAAGGTTGAAGCTTAATAATGGAGCTCTGTGCATTGTGTTTTAAGGCTCACAAGCAGGTATTGTATTGGAAATAAGCAAGCATTGTTTAACCAAAGGTACCTGTGCTTATAGTGGTTGGATAGAACTACTGTCAATGTGCTTTTGCTCTGTGGGATTGGTCAAAAAACTTATAAAGTGAGTTGTAACATTAAGTTCTTGCCCTGCTGCCTGGGATGTGAGCTGGTGGCATCTTCCCATTGTCATAACCATGGGATGAGACTGATGCTGGAAAATGAAACAGCTCAAGGCACGTTCCACAGCAGTCCTGTCCCGTTCGCGTCTGTAAATAACCCCCCTTGCCAGCGTCAGTCAGCTTCCCAGGAGAAGAAATCCTGGTGAGGGGATATTTCAGAAAATAGGATGGTGACAGAAAGGTCACATGTGCATGGCACAGGTGTAACAGCAGAAGGTGTTTTGTAGAGAGAGCTCTGAGTGGTAACCCACGTCAGAAGTCCTGACCTCTACACATCCACGCTGGAGGAAGCCAGGTGGGAGTCTCTGAACCAGCATGCCTTTTGATGATTTACAAATATGCCAGGCAAATTCCTGACAATGCTGAGGAGAATATGGATGCTGTCAGAGCATTTATATCTCAAATTTCTCACAGGTACTTCCATATGAATCAATTTTCTAACTCTGGGCAACAGCAGTGCATAATGTCGTGAATATAAATATAGAACATTTGCTTGATAAATAGCTAGGAAATATAAAGAAGTTTCTTATGTTCACACAAATATATAGCCCAGTACACCCATTAGTTCAAGACATCAAATGACCTTTATGTTATGCTGTAAAGGTCAAGGAAGGATAAAAAGGGGAAAAAGACGAAGAAAAATAGCTCCAAACAAACACCAGACAGATTTTGTACAACTTACTGCCTAGGACTCTACTGGTCAGAATGGAAGAATTGATTGGATTACCCTCCTGGCAAACAGATACCACTCTAAAGCTGTCACCCAAGATCTTTTTTCTTTCTTCCTAATAATGAATTTTTCTTTTTTGTAATTTCATTTTCATTCCACTCCCCATCATGTCACCCTGCACATAATCCCACGCATAACCCAGCCTCTCTGAATCTGCATTTATTTCTATGGAAGGGCTGATAAGAAACTCATTAAAGCCCTTGATTTCACCTTTCTTCCTTAAAGTTATCAAAAGACACATCCTCTACCTGTCATGTTTTTTTACAAAAAATAGATTTTTCAAGCTCAAAATCTCATTTTCATATATAGAGGGAAACCAAAATGAAGTAGGTTTTATCTTTCTCATATATATGTAGGTAATAACGTTGACTTTAGTGTTATTGATCGATGATACACAGAAAATTCAATCATCACTAACTGGAGTGGAGAATCAATATAAAATTATTATTATTATTTAGTCAAGACAATTTAGATTTTTAGTAAAGTTACGGTGTTTTAATCAGAGCAGAAGAGTATTCCAGATCACAGTGAATCAAATAATTTGTATTGTTGCTACGCACTTTACTCTGTGGAACTTTTACTGAATTAAATGATTATTTCAAACCACAGGAAGTGCTTACAAGAATCAGAGGAAAAAACCAAGACATCATAATAATCAATTATGTTGCACTAGAAAATTAATTCCAAGTGAAAGTCTGTTTAGCAAAGTACACAGAATAACAAAATATTATCATTATTTCGCATTTACAGTCTTGTGGTAAAAATGCTGCCTCCTTAGTTAGAATACTTCTCAAGTTTCAGATTGAGATAAAAGCCTCAATTGTTATGAAACCATCACAGCACTTCCTTCTCTACTTTTGTAAAACTTTCTATGTGTCTCATGTTCCAGAATGAATTTTGCAGCCATCAGAAGATTGCTCATCTGCTGAATAAAAAAGTAACTTCCAATGAGTTTCCCACGTCAAAGAATAAATTCCCTCTGAGTGGTTAATATTGACTGGCTGATTGGCTGAGAAGAATATGCTATTAGTCTGCAACAGAAATATTAAAATAAATGAGTTCAACCACAAAACTGCTTGAAATTCTAGAAGAACAGCCTTTCAATGCTTTGCTGGGAGTATTTAACCATCAGGAGCTCTAGTCACGGACATTTCTTGGAAAAAAAAAAAAATAAAAGAGCCTTTGCCTCAGAGACTTCAAACCTGAGTTCAGGCAAAGGCATTATAAACTAAGAGACTATAAAGGAATGAAATATTGTGGCCTTTATAACTCATCCTGAGCTGCAACCCTATGAAAAAGGATAGGTAAAATTATCTGGGGTGCTCCAAAGGTGGCTGGATATTCTAGGAATGAACATCTGTAGATGTTTCCATTCTAGATACTTGAGACACTTGATTTTTATTATGGTAGACTTGCCATTCAGTTTTAATGAATGTGTCTCTGAAGCTTGATTTATCATCAAAGCTTCACATCCATCAAACTTATCCTTGGATCTGTTTCAGAGCAAATCATTGTCCAAAAGAAAAAGAGAAAAGATGAGTTAAAGGGGGGTGGATGGGCACTGGTCACCCAGCTGCTTTCAATGCATGTTCAGTCAGACACACATTATGGAAGCAGAGGACTGCAGAAGTGTCTGGGAACAAACATCTTCACTCCCATAAAAATAAAGGTGCACAATCAGGAACCTTAGCTTTGCAAAATTACTGCTTTCCTTTGATTAGTCAGAACTGCATCGCTGGCATATTTAACATGATTCTTCATTCAGATAAATTACCATTAATTTGAGAGCATAAGAGATTTAAATTCCACAAAGGAGGCTATAGGTCAAAATTAAATATGTATTGGCCTATTTCTGCTGATTTCTTTATACTCAAATTGCTTAAGCACCTACAAGTAATCACAGGGAAAGAAGAAATAAAATAAGTGAAGTATAAAGAAGCACACTGATATAAAGAAATTGAGTCCATTTCAATTACTTTTTGATGGTCATTAGTTAAAGACATCTCTATTCTTGTAAGGCACTAAATGATAGTGACATATTAATTAAACAGACATGATGCCAGAATGGCAAAGTAGTTTACACAAATATGAGGCCAACATTGCTTTTTCTTTTGTATTAATATTGTAATTACTAAATGTGAGTTCATGCAATTAGGTCTTTCTAATGTTAATCAGGTTTCACTGATATTGCAATCCAGGGTGTGTCACTCATGCTTTCCTGCTAATGAGTCACGAAACTTTGACTAAATATTGCAAAGGTTCTTCTGGAGGTTTAATAATCCATACAAAACTATGTGAAGTATTTCCAAAAGTACCAGATAACATTTCCTGCAGCTAGTTAACCCATCTATACACCTGGACACTACTGCAATAGGTTTATGACTACAAGAAATATCATTAAAAATGTGAATGTGAGAAGAGATTCAAGATCTAATGAGATTTAGACATTGGTAGTTTCCAGCTATGAAGTGAGGGGTGGCAGGCAGGCAGAAATGCAATGTATGGACCAGAGGACTTAGTATGGTACAGGAATCCAGGTAGATTAATTGTGCAGCTTGATTTGTTACTCTATTCTGTCTATATTCATGCAAACCCATCTTTTGGGTAAATAAATAGCTGGTTAAGTGAAACTAAAATGGAAACTACAGATGAGACAAGGCTTTTGCCCAAGGTGCTTTGAAACAGAGGTTCAACAAAGGAATGAAAAAATTCTTCCCAAAATACTGTAACCACAAAAAAAAAAAAAAATAAAACAGCACCAAGTACACATCTCAAGAGACTATTCTAAATAAGAGTGGGTCAGTGAAAATAATATTTCAGCTGCCGCTGTTGCAGATATTCAAGTTAAAAAATTCCCAATTGCCTCAATGGGAAAATAAAATAAAAAGGAAAAAGCAGCGTCGAACTTCAGGTTCTTGCAATAATTTCTTCATTTTCTGAAAAGTCACACATTTATTACAAAATATATGTTTAGTTTCGTCTTTTGTTAATGGAATTTTCTGTGAAAGCTAGTGGAGCTGGAAAATAGAAGCAATTTCCATAAATTTACTTCTGCTTCTTTTGAAAATAAACAAAGCGGTATTTTTTCTTATTATTGCATATAATTTTCAATTTTGGCCATCTAATTTAATTCATAAAGTTACACATGTCCTTTTTTCCTCCATTCTGTAATAAAATGGAAAATTTATTGTTTTGCTATATAGCCTCTCTCAAAAGCTCTTACTGTTGTGCTTAATCAATGTGCACGAGGCTAACCTGTGTAAGTGGAATTTCTCTCTCTTGTCCTTCTGTCCTTTTCCTCTCCTTCTGTCACAGCTCACTGAAAACTCAATGTTGAAAAGGTGAATTGTGGGAGAGCACAGCCCTGTCCACGCACCATCCCAAGATTTTCACACAAGTACTGTCACTGACAGATTTGATGAAAAATCCTTTTGCCAGGTTCTTTTCTCCTGAGAAGCTGAGAGGCCTCAGAAGCAAAATGTAAGCAATAACTCTCTGAAGGCTGTGGGATGTGGTCTGGAGATGGTTTACCAACAGGTGCACCTTTGATTGGTCTCATGTGGATTGTTTTTACATGATGACCAATCACAGGTCCGGCTGTGCCAAGGCTGTGAGCAGCCACAAGATTTTATTCTCATTCTTTGCTAGCCTTCTGATGTCTCCTTTCTCTTTCTTTAGAATAGTTAAGGTAAATAATTTTCTTTTAATATAATATCATATCATAAAATAGTAAATCAGCCTTCTGAAACATGGAGTCAAGATTCTCATCTCTTCCCTCAAACACCACCAGAGAGCACCATGCAGAGACAGAACAGGGAATGTGCCCTGCTCCCTGCTGGTGAGAACACCTTGGTAAGGACAAGGACAAGGTTCTTGCTTCAAAGGGCAGTCTGGGATGGCAAACAGCAAAAATCCATGGAGTTTGCCTCAGCACAGAACTGCTGGAGAGCTTAAAAGGCTGAGGAGGTGTTGGAATCTGACATGCAAGGAAAGAAGGCTTACGCTGCAGCATGGGCCCATAAGATGAAATATTTAAAGATTAGGTCAAAAGCATAAAAATCCGAGTTAGCAGTGTTTTATTAGTCAATAACTCCTTAAAAAGTCTCATAACTAAGGGCCTTCTAACCTTCTGAACCATGCAGTAAAGATGTGAGCTGAACTCAGCCTTCCTGCCTATACAAAAGACAAAAAAATATGAACCCCATCACCTAAAAACTCAAAGGTCCCACCTCAAATTCCATCCAAAATTCCCCACAAGTAAATGATCACAATGAGGGACCAAAGGAGCTGGCATAGCTGTGAGGATGCACAGTCCTCATGCACGTTTCCCACTCCTGCTGTTCATTTTCATGTCCTTTACACACACGTTAAGCGAGCACATCTGCTCAGACACCTCCAGCTACCAGCACTTCACAGATCTCTCAAATCCATTCTCCTTTCTGCAAAATAAACCATCTGACAAAAACCCAACTGGCACTACAGAAAGGGAAAACACTAGACATGGTGCTTGGTGTGTTAAAAGACAATTACTATGGAAATGGGTGTTTTATCATCCCAGTAATTCCATTTCTTTTTTTTTTTTTTAAATGAAACAGTGACAAAATAAGCTTGAAAATACAGAACAGCCATGATTTGTATTTACAAACAATAGGAAAGGAATAGATATTAAAGAAGCTGGCTTTTCAACCTTGGATTTCATTAAAATGGAATTTAATCATAATAATTTAATGATAAATTTTAAAATGGCAAAACTAAACTGAATGAAAATGAAAAGTACCCAAAGCACTGTAACTTGTCATTACTACATATTGCCATCGCAGGGGATGAAGAGTTCTGGTTTAATCTTTCTCTGAATGAATTTGGTAATTTAACAAAAAAAAAATAGGTAAAAGGTCTGCCTTTACATTATCCTAAAATAATTTTAGTTTTCATATTAAAGAAATTGATCATATATGTCTTAGACTCATAAAGGTACTATGATGTGCAAATTTATGTGCATAACAGAAGTCTATAAACACACATGTGTGTTCAGAATTATGCACATGTTCCAATATCTTGTTCCATAAATATTAATTATTTTCTGGAGCCCAGTGCTGAACTCAAGTAATTCATATTTGTAACACTCTGTGCATTAAGTATATTCACCCTTCACAGTCAATGTCTATCAGCAACTATTCTAGAAGGCAGTCCCTGGAGAATATTTAAGTAGATCTTACATGAACATTACAAAACATAAAATATTTAATATTTAAGAAGAAAACCTAACAAAAAGATAATTAGAGATTAGATGCCATTTATGCAAAGGCCCATGTTATTTATTTGAAAAAAATTCAATGTGATTCACCTAATTGGGTCTATAAGGTTATTTAACCATCTTAAATTAGGGATTAAATTAATGCCATATTCTATAATAAAAAGACTTAATTAAATCATCAAGAGTTAACTCTTCTGAACTGATTAGCAGCCCTGAAGAAGAAAGAGTTTGACAACTGAAAAATATGCTTTGGGGGCGGCAAAATAGGGAGAATATATATGTATATATTCATATATTAGTTGATTAAGCTCAGTATTTACAGGGATGTAAATACTTATGACTGCTCTGGGAATGACACCATTATTGATAATTGCCAAACACCTACAAAATGACAAAAATGTGCTCATTAAAACAAAATGCTTAATAAGCAATCTTGAAAATGCAAATGATGCTTCCCAAATGACATTTTCCTTCTTTCCATTCACTTTCATCCCCCTTGGGTTTTAATAAAGGTAGACACATCACCGTAGATGTTATGTATGTTTTGCATACATACTTTCTCTTAGTTCAAATTACCTTCATAATTTTTCTTCTATGAAACAGAAGAAATAAAAAAACAGTGAAGAAGCCATCATCATAGTCAGTAAGGAAATTTCTATTAATATTATTTAACAAAAATGAATTAAAGCCTTTCCTAGGTGGGGTTCAGGTAGTCTGAATATTATTATTATCATAAATAAATGCACATAAGATTTTTTGACCAATATTTGTCTAAAATGATTATTTTCTTTTCAAACCAGATCAACCAGCTCCTTGTACATAACATTCACCCAGTGTGGGAGTATTAACAAACTAGAAGATATAAATTTAAATAGATAAAAACTGCTTTAACAACCTTAATCATCAGCAAGAGGACCACCTCAGTGGGTAGTAGATTTGTCTGTAATATGGATAAGGTGTTGCAACCAGCCCTGGTTCATTCCTAATGGGGAAAAAAAAAAAAAAAGGAAAAAGAGAAGAAAAAAAAAGCTGGTGTAAGAAACCCTCAGCAAATATTGATTTACTCAGTGGATGGCTGATGTCAAAATACTCACATATTCAGCTTCTGAGAATTATATAGTTTCTGTGATGCTTTCACTCTGAGATTGCTCAGCAGCTCCTGATGACATACACAAATTATAACAATATTATCCTCCCTATTACACCACTCTGTCTTTTTATCAAAATAGCCCTACCTGGGCATAATTTTCCTTTCTAACAGGGGGTGGCAAGCTGAAAGGATTCATCTTAAAAATGGAACCCAATTCACATTTTTTGATGAAATCAGTAGTCTTTGCCTCCCAGTTGTGACCAGCATACACTTAATTTTTAGCATTAGGAGGCCGAATTAGTGCCTTTAACACTGGATCCCATTATTCCTCAAGTGCATTTTACTGAACTCCTCAGTTAACATTGAAACAGTTTAGGGACCACCAGGACAATAAATCACAACAAATGAGCTCCTTTTGGTCATCTCCTCCTCCCACCATGGCCCCAAACCTTTCCCCAATAGGTTGGATTCTCCTGATGGTTCCAAACAACATATTCCTTCCCAGAGACCAAAATGAGAAAACTACAAAAAAGACCACTCAAAAAAAAAAAAAAAAAAAAAAAAACACCAAAAAAACCTAACATCCTTTTAGTTTGCCCTAGACCAAAACCCAGAGAAATGAGGCATGTAGTAGAACTATTTTTTTTTTTTTACACAAAGTAGTAAATGCAATGTCTTTTAATCACAAAACAACTGAGAAAGAGCCCATACTAACTGCAAGAAGAGATAACACACTGCAGCAAACCAAACACCTGCAAACAACCTGAAGACAAGATGTTACTACACATCTGTTTTAAGCACCAAAAATGTCCCACTAACTATGCCCTCGCTGGCCTCCTGTCTCTTCCTTGTGCCTTCATTCTCTCAGCTCTATCCAAATTACCCTCTCACATTCCCTTGAAATATTTGCCCCTTTACTCTCTAAAATCTATATTGCTGGTACTTCAAGCTAATACTTTAAGATGAAAGTTAAGCCAGGCAGCAAAACTACAGCTGTCCAATTGACAGAAACGTCATCTGTCTGCAAACCAGTGAAGAAAACATCTTCACAGAGAAGTCTCACTAAGCCCTACTTCCAAACAGCAACACAAAAGCAAACCTAGGAGTGTTGATTCTGTGAGGGGTCCCCAGGACAAGGTGGGAGATGAGGAATCTGACTCCATCTTCTCAGATGGCTGATTTATTTATTTTATGATATATTATATTAAAGAATGCTATACTATAACTATACTAAAGAATAGAGAAAGGATACAGACAGAAGGCTTAACAAGAATGATAATGAAAAACTCTTGACTCGTCAGAGCCTCAACAAAGCTGATGGTGATTGGCCATTAGGTAAAAACAATTCACATGAAACCCATCAAACAATGGCCAGTTGGTTAAAAACCTCCAGACCACATTCCAAAGCATCAAACACAGGAGAAGCCATCAGATAATTATTGTTTTCATTTCTCTCTGAGGTTTCTCAGCTTCCCAGGAGAAGAAATCCTGGCAAAAGGATTTTTCCAGAAAATATGGCAGTGACACCAGGAGCTTTAATGAAGACTGGTATCCTATAGATTTGTGACCATGATGTGTATTGAAGATTTAAACTTCACATAAACCTCTCCCCAGCCTAGGGCATTTATCACATTTTTACTGGATAACCAAGTAATGCAGCATCTCTCTCATCTGGGCATGCAATCCATCTGCTTGTTTCAATGTGATTTTGCTTTGGCACTTTAACAGGCTGTCAAATATGTTCAAAACAGGTTCCTATGACCAAAATGCATCTAAAAAAATTATTAGGCACAGAAATAACATGTGACTGTGAAAATTCTGCTTCTCTGGCAAAACAAAAAAATTGCAAAGCAAAAATTGTTTCTACAACTAAAATGGTGTTTCCTCAGCAGACAAGGTCATCTTGAGCTCTTTGTGACTCTCACTACAGGTTTACTCCATGAAATATTCCTCCTCTTATCTATCCTAAAAAATTCATATAATCTCTCTCTTCAACTTGATCTCTCCATATCCCTCTACCCCTATTTTAACTATGCCATAGCTTAAATATATTAAAAACATCATAGAATCACTATGGTCAGAAAAGTCCTCCAAGGTCATCAAGTCCAACCCTAATGCCAAATAAGAATTCTTCCATCATTGCTGCTGTCCTTAACATTTTAATGAGTTATGGAAATATTTTCTAAAATTTCATTTCAATATATAACTGTTTTTAGTATGATCTTAAGGTACATAGCAAAAAAAAAAAAAATAAAAAGGGGAAACAATTTTGCTCTTACAATTTTTTTTAATATCTAAGAAAACCTTAGGCAGTATATTCAAGTAGGCATTTAAAACCTTTGAGAAGTCTTAGATCAGCTACAATGTTGAGTAGGATCTTCAAGAAAATTAAAGGCAAATAGCTACTACCCTTGTGTACAATCTGTGTAATTTTAATCCCAGCTTGATAAAGCCTGATTGGCAACTTTTTGCTCATTTTCACAAAGCACCAACTGTTGCTTAGAAAAATGAGATAAAATAAAAACGCTACCCCACATAGCAAAAATTTGAAACAGAAAACCAGCAAGTGTCTGTTTGTCTAAAAATAGTCATAACACATTTCAAGCTAACTACTGGAACAGGAAAACAAAGTGCAGTAGGAAAACATCCAGAATTGTCAATGAATGGGGAAAACTTGTCACTGGTTTTGAGAGAGAACCATAGGGAATGCTTTCTCAGTAACAGGAGCAGCAAGTAAACACTATTGAAGCTGTTTGAAGATACCTATCCTAGTCTTTAACATAAATGCCAAAAAATTAAAAAAAAAAAAAATCCCAGAGAATCTATTATGCTTCATTCAAGAAGAAAAAGGAAAACTATAGAGGAGACAAATACACATGTTGATTTTTCATGAAAGCTGGAAAAACTAGCCTCATGATGCATTTCCAGCTACTGAGACTTTTTTGTCTCCTCACAGTTGTACAGAATATTATTTCCTGTCTTAAACTTTTTTTCTTTTGTTTTCATATCAAAATCACTGTATCTCAGGAAGCACTAAATCCAGTTCTCCACGGGGGCCTAAATACACAGTTCAGGAAAAAGTTACATATCCAGTGACAGCTACAGAAAGTACAGAATATCCCATTGGCTCCCTTTACAGAGTGAGTGTAACATATGGTTATCATGGGGCTTTTCTCATCAGCTCAGACTGAGACAAATTTGCATGTATAATATCAGAGCAGAGTGTCTGCAGATCTGTAAGCCAAAAGAAAAAAGTATGCCCAACTTCAGGAAATTAAAACTTGGGAGTTACAGACAGCTTTAGCTGATCTTAAGTCCCATACAGCTACTAAGTAATTCTCAGTGAGGCACACAGGGAATTAAACATGCAACTCTCATCATTATCAAAGATTGCAGCTACTCAGAGTCTTTATATGCTGCAAACCTACCCTGTAGTGTTTCTAATGACATCCATTTTGGTACAGCAGGTGAAATGCTGATTACCTAATTTATTTCTTAGTCATTTGAAAAACTCCCACTGTATCTATTTAACATACCCTGCTTTTCTTCATCTGTGGATGAAGGCCACTGAAAAAAAAACTCTCAGGGATACAACAGGACTGTGGCACAACAAATGAGCATCACAGTATGAATGCATTACAGGACATCAGGGTGCAGCATAAAAATCCTCTCAACAGTCCATTTACACACTGGGAACTAAATTCAGTCATTGTATTTGTATATGAAAGTTCTACCTACCCCTGCAGGTCTAATACATGCATGTTCAACAGCACACTTCAACCTTTGATTGCTTCAGCATCTACTTTGTAATTTCAGCAACACAAAAATACATGATTCAAATATTTTAGAAGCATTACATGAAGGAGAGGGGCAGAGAAATAATTCAGTACATCAAGTTTTAATAAGTGGCTCTTCTGAACAAGGGCCAGATCCTGCACATTCTCTGCTCCTGACAGAGAAAGCAACATCAATTTGTTACCAGAGAAAAATAAAATTGAAGTTATGCATTATTTCATGCATTCCTGGTTCCTGCCAACTCTTGAGAGCTGCTTTCCTATTTTCTTACTCATGTTCAGAGAGAAACAGCATTTTTCAAGAACACACACTGACCACAATTTCCACAACTAATGAATAAGTTGACCTACAGAGAGAAAGGAGAATAATGTTGGTGGTTGGATGTTGTGTCTCTTTCAATGCTGACTTACACTGAAGAGAAAAGAATTCCTTATGCATGGAATGCTGTTCTTACTTCATTCTGCTTTGTGAATACAGAAGTGCAGTGCCCAAGAAAAAAATATGCAAATTCAAACTCAGGAATTTTCCACAGTACTCATCAGTGTATTCCCTTAAGTCCCTCTCAGATAAGACTTTCAGGGAATTTATGTGGTCTCTGGTTCTCCTTGCATTTCCTTGATTAAAAACAGCTAAACTAAATGACTTGTAGCTCTGGACAGCCTTTTCAAAGACAAATCTATTTCTACAGAAAATGTTGGGTTTTATTTTTTCTGAAGCATTTACAACACAGTTCCTAACCAAAAATCTCAGCACTTACATGAAACAAACGGTTTTTACTAATAGATGCTGTGTTAGAACTCAGATACAGCAGAATTCCTTCTTTCCTGCCTTCCTAAAGAATTTCATCAGCTTTTTCCACCTCCACACCCCTGTTTATTTTATAATTAAATGGGAAAGATCTGCTTACCTATTAAGCAGCTATTTTGTAGCCTGGCATGCAGCATAGCAGAGGTGGCTTAGCAGATTTCTGTTCTTCCTGTTCTCTGATGGCCAAAAAAGAACTTCACCAGCTTTGCTAAGTGGTGTAGGAATCCTGTAAAAAAAAGATGTGATCAAATGAATACCTTTCAGGGACCATTTGCCACCAAATTTATTTTATAATTCATCTACTCTCTTATACCAGGGCTTACACCATCCTGTAAGGTACAGCTGTACTTCCAATGCACTGCTTAAATGTTAATGGAATGAAATTGCTCCCATCCATATTTTAACAGGCTTAAGTACATCAGCTCTCTCACTTCTGTAAAATAAAAAACTCAAGAGAAGTCGACTAGAGAAATTCAATGAAGTTATCTCTGAACAATTTACATAGGGTTGGCTCAACCTTTAGGGTTGGAGGTGAGGTTTGTGGGTTTTTTGGTGGGTTTTTTTTCGATGTGGATTTCAATGCATTGTCATGTTATGATAAATTTCTTACTTTAATTCCTAACAGTTACAGTACATTGTGAAAACCTATGTTTTTGAGAACTGCTTGTGCTGTGGGCCACAAGTTTTTCTCCCCCTTTAAAGCCACTGTTATATATGAAATATCTATACTTTAGCTTCCAGTTGATTTAATTCTACTGGATTATTCCAGACAAATAATGGCATAATGCGTCTGACATTTTGACACAAATTGTTCGTGTTGGGCTTTGAGAGGGAAAAGAATTGAGAGTCTTGGGGACCCCATATGCTTATTTATAAGTATGCAATATAAAACCCAGAGGCAGCTAAACTCAATCAAAACCTGGGCAAACCCCTCAATAGCATTAAGTCTCTCAATACCATCAAGCACAAACAAGTGTGATCTCAGCAGTAGGGAGGAAGAGGCTGAAGGACATGGGAACAGGGGAAGGAGCCAATGGGGTCTTAACAGCTTTTTGAGGGAAGCTTCTTGTTTCTCCCCAACCCAGGGGACCTCCCCCAGGGTGTCCACACCGAGTTCTTCTCTCTGGTACCCACTGATAGGAAACAAGGGTTCAAAGCTGTGCCAGGGGAAGGTTAGAACATTAGGAAGCATTCCTTTGATGCCTTCTGAAGGCTGACCTAGAACAGAGGCTAGACAGAGTTAAAGTAGGGATTTATTAAAAGGCCTCAGTGGATCCACCTTGGGCAGCACAAGAGCCCAGCCAGGGCCACACACAAGATGAACCCAAAATGGACGACAGGTCACAGGGTCTCACACTTCTATAAGTTCTGGTCCATTTGCATATTGGAGTTAATTGTCCAATTATAGCTTTAGATTATGAAGTCCCATCCTTCTTGTTTTCTCTTCACTCCACTGTTGTTTGTGCTCTTGGGCCTGAGATTTGGATCAGTCGCCCTTGGTGCCCAGCCAGAGAAGGAATTGTTCTGTCTGCCTTCTCTGTGCAGAGAGCTCACCATCCCCTCATACAAAGCTCAGAACTACACACCAAAGCAGCACAGAACCTGAAAAATATAAAAGCTAAAACCTGAGGCATCACCTTTAGTGAGGGTGATCAGTCACTGGAAGAGGATCCCTAGAGAGGTGCTCAATCCTCAAGCCTACCAATGCTCAAGAAGCCCTTAACAACATGTTTCAACTTCTGTGCAGCCCTGAAATGGACAGGCAGTTGAACTGGATGATCATTTTTGTCCTTTCCACCAGAAATATTCTATTCTGTTCTATCAATGCATTAGTTTAATAAACAGCTGAAGATTGCAGTCTATGATTTTGCTAAGCAACAACGTAACACTAGAGGTGAGGGTGGGCCAGGGAATTCTTTTTTGGATATTGCAATTTTCTGAACCATCTTAGTTCATCAGTTTGGTTAGATTCCTTGTGCTCCTTATTTTCTCATGTGCTAAGCCAAGTGTTCTCCTGACTCAGTGGGAATGGAATACAAACAATTAGCTGTCCACATGGATGAGGGCCATTGGAGAAGTGGCTTTGAGCCACTGCCATTGCATGCAAGAAAAGACAACACAAAATGGACATGCTCTACTTGTGCAAGAAGAGTCACTTGACATTGTGTCAAACGTGGAGAAATAGTTTCAGAGGAAATTTCAATTAAATAGATTAGGTGATTATGGCCTGTGAAACAAGGGATGAGCCAAGAGCCTCAGAAATTTGCATTTAGAAGAAAGAAAATGATACAAACCTTCCATTCAATGAAGATGGTATATAACCAGAAACAACAGCAATAAGTGGTCACCTGGACAAAACAACTCAGAACATGAAAGAAAGAGGAGTAAAGATGTTATAAAATCAAGTTTCTATCCAAATGAGACCACAGCCCACTCAACCTTCCTCTACAGCAGTCTAGTGTGTTTTTAACACTGTATAGCACAAGGGAAAAAAAAAGTAATGGAGGTTGTGCTGACATAAAGCTCAGATAATCTGTGTTCTTTGGGCATACATAACTGCTGCTGAAGCTGATGAAGAATGTAACAAAGAGATGAAAACGTTGCAATAACCATGATAGCAACAAAAAATAACAGTGCTTCATACAGTCAAGGCAAGAAAATATATAAAGGATTTTTAGATACAGTATTCAACTGAATTACTTGCTCAGTTCTTTATTCAGTATCAAAAATCTATTTCTCTCTGAGGGCCAAAGAATGCCTATAATATATATATAGCAAGGGACAAACAGTAAAGGATATAGATTAATAACAAAATAAAATTGTTAGGGTATTGGTTTTTATTGGATGAGAAATATATCTTGAAATACTGAAGAAGTCACTTCTAAGAAGAGCCTGAGTAACACTTAAACATGTGGACAGAAATCATTAAAAATATGCCAAAGACACGATATGCTTGAAGAAAAATATCACCTTCAAGTAGTCTCAGCCCATAAAATCAGGGAAGAAAAAAAATCTTTAAGGTGTAATGTATTCCTTTGGAATATTTTCCCATAAGGAACTGTGGAATTCATTTTGCAGATGTTTTGTCCTTATTTAGTTATTTTGCTCCACAGAAGAAGGAATAACTTTTCACACAGAAGTCCATATCATGAACTTTGCTGCAATTTAAGGACTGACCAGGTGCTTACATTTAAACAAATATACCCCCTGGCCTAAGAGTTTTAAATCCAAATATTTCTGTCTAGTTGGCTACAGAGAGACAAGCCTGAGCAATGAGCTCCTTAGAGTTTTGCAGTCATTGAGTGACTCTTTGAGGATGAGTACTTTGAAAATAAAGAGAGCAAAATTTACTTTTACAGTGTTGTTTCCTCAAGACAAACACACTCTTCCACAGGCAATTGGAAGCACTTTAATTGTCGACCTCAGTTGAGCTACTCTAAAGTCACAGAGCTGAAAGGGGAAAAATAAGCAGCATTTCTTGAGATTCTGACAAATTTTCACCTGGATGTTTGGGTCAGACTTCAAAAGGCACTTAGCTATCTAATTCCCATTACTTTCAAAGTGAGGAAAACATATAAACAACTTTCATAGTCTCGCCTTTTACGTATACCAGGAAACCAAGGGTTTCTTGCTTTGTACTTTTTAAACAAGTTTTATTTCTAAACAAGTTTCACAGCCTATTTCCAAAATTTTCAGTTGAAAAGCATTTGGATTTTGTACTTTTTGCTCTAAGGTGCTTAAGGCAACAAAAAACCCTGTTTTTCCCCTCTTCAGCTGCAGAGGGCTAAGAAAAAATGAGAGATGTCCAAGGTTGTTATAAGTACATTGACTAATGATAAATGAGAAAACATGAAAAATATTTATCACGGATTTAAAAACCTATATTAAAATCACAGATAAATTAAATAAACAATAAGGGACAAAAAAGCAGGTGCCATACCAAAACACTTTCAATTTTGTATATAGTACACTAATGGGCTAGATATACTATATTTAATAATTGCTGCTTTTAAATACAATGGTACATTCCTTAAGGCTCCTTTTGAATTAGAACTGAATGTCCTAAAGACAAATGCACGGCAAGATTTCTGGAACATCTCAGACTTCACTCTAAATGACGTAGAACAATCTTTTTTTTTTTCTCTTTAAATATTTGAACTTCTCGCTACTCAATTTTTATTGATAAAAGCATTTCCTCCTACAGCAGCTAATAATCCAGCAGAATACACTAAATATGCATCAGTGACCCTGAAGATGTTGCCCTTGTCTTCCTCTGTGAGACAGACAATATTGAATCTCTCAAACACAGGTAAAAAGCCCAAATTCCCAGCATCAGCTTCCCAGCTCATAGGCAGCACATTTGGATATTTTTTCTAGTTTTTATCCAAGTAACGTTTTGTTGTTTAACAAATAACATTCATCTACAACTCAAAAGGAAAAATATCTGCATCTAATAGAAAACATTCTATAAATATTGAAATAGCACTTTTAAAAGGAAATCTCAAAGCCTGATTTGAACAGTTTCACTTATCTCTAATGACGTCTGTTACCTTCTGTTAACTATTCAAACTTTTTGTTTTGTTGCTCACTCTAACCCAGAATATTTCAAAGATAAAATTTTATGATTATCCATCGTGGAAATGCTGTACTCTTTTAGGCACTCTCCACCACCAAATCCCAAAGCATTTTAAACTACAAGTATAATTCCTCAAAGAAATATCTCAAGTATTTCTGAAAATGAAAAGTATGGCAAAATCAGGAAAACCTTCCTCAATACTAATTTTCCAAACAAACTAATTTTTTCATAACCTTTTCTCTGAAGCCAAACAAATTCCAAGGAAAATGAACAAGAAATCACTTCACAAAACTGAAAGTAGAGAGGTTTACAGAAGAACATCAATTCGTTTCTTGACGTGTGCTAGGATAAGAGAGCACTAGTGTTATTAGAATCCTAGGCACAGCCTACACAGGGTTTAAAAACTCCATTTTCTGGACTTCATCCTATTCTCCAGACATATTTCAGTAATCCTTTATAGCTTTATTTTCTGCTTTGATTAAAGGGGCCATAACACAGCTTTACATGACCAGCTATTGGATCTGGAGCAGATTGTTGGCTTTCTTCCCCTTCCAAGTCTACACAGTGAGACAGAGTTGTGATCCTGCCTTAGCAAACTGGCAAAGAAGCTTCAGACCAAAATTATGAACTTATTCCATTTGTCTATCTTATGGTTTTATAATTAATTCTCAGAACTTAATAGACAGCCAAACATCTGTGGAAGAGGATGTAAATGGTCTTGTCCCTATCTAGAGAGGTATAATGATATTACCTGCATGGTGTGCACAGAAACATCAACTAAAACTACAAAAAACAAATATAATATACATGATTTCTTCAGCTTTTACACTTAGGATACAACAGATAAGCTGTATCCATAGTTCTATGTACAATATATAAAGAAATATGCAGCCAGCAGAAATATTTAGACATGTTCTTGCTGTAAAACAACACATTTTTCAACAACACATCTTCAGGCATTCATCAGTGTCCATTCCCCCCGTGAACATTTAACTGAGCCTTATATCTGTCTACAAAGCCTCAAAACACAGCTAACCCAACTGTCACAGCTCATGTCACAGTTGAGATGGCCACAACACACAGAGTATCACCACACAATTTCAGAAATCTTCAAGCATTTGCCCAAACAGAGTAACACCTTACCTCATCAGAAGGCTTCAGACATCTGCCCGTACAGAATAACAGCATTCCACTTCAGAAGGCTGCAGGCATCTGCTTATCTCATCCTTCAGCCAGCCTTTTATCCCCTCCTGTTGATGCACTGCACCTGTGTGCCCTCTGCTCCCTGTGGTGGTTGGGCAGTGCCCTGGGCACTCCTCACCTTCAATATTATTCACCTGCTGCTCACACCTGTACACACTTGGGATGGGGCTCAGCCCCACTCCCAATTACCACAAACTGTGTACCTAAAATTCCCCTTTTTTTTTCTTTTCTATGTCTACTATTTCTCTACAGGCCCCTCACAGAAGAAATAGCAAACATGGTACAAGCATCTCTTTTGTATGTTCCCCTAACTCTGGAAGGCATCCATGCACAGAACCTGATTCACTCCCTAAACTTACATATCATCAAAATCTTTATATTTATAGAATATGGACAATATCAATAGCAACACACAAGGATAAGCCAAAGGCCAAACACCAGGACACCAACAAAATCAACAGCTATACAGAATCCCACACAAGATTGAGGAGTAAAAGTTTTTATTCCTGCTTGCTTTGCCACCACACTTGAAACCTTTTGACACACAGAAAACTCACCTCAGAACAACCCACTCATGTGAATCTCAGCATCCTATGTTAATTTTCCAATTTAATTACCTTTATTTCCCCAAGATAAAAAATTTCTACTGTATGGAAATTTGACCATACTTAAATTGAATCAATAAAGGATTAAAGAAATATATCATTGCCAGTAGGAATGAGCTGAAGTTTTATTAATGCATTTTTCCAGATCTGCAAGTTCTACTGTAGTCATTAGTCCATGCTGTCTGACATTGTGGCTGTAATTTCCAGCTACATAACCTAAGCTAATGATGACTTTGAATGACTAAAACTAAATGACTAAAGAATTCTTTGACTAATAAAACTGACACTAATAAAATTACTTTAATTAGAACAAAGAAAAACATGTCTTAAATAATCTAAAGTAATACTAATTTACTACTATCAGCATCTCAGTTATTCCAGGGAAATAAATTAATAATAAAAGCCATGAGTGTTCCAAGAACCCTGCAAGTTTAAGCTGTAAACATTTCACTATTTGTATTTGTTTATTTTTATTTTGCAGTAATGATCTTGAATAAAATCTAAAACTTCAATCTATGACCACTAAAAGTATACTTGAATGGGAATTAATTTAGATGAGTAAAGCTCCTTCAGTTTAATTTTTAAAGTTCCACCTTGCTTTGTAACTGCTATAGGCTTAAGCAGAAGAAACATACCTTTTTTCTGTGTGACTAACCTGATAAAATAATAATACACTATGTTGTATTAGTTGTAATTTAAGCTCTTTGCATTAATGCATTCATAAACACAAAGGTAAACAGAACAGCAATGCAGTGAAGAATGGCTTATAGGGAGAGGGCAGGGCGATGAGTGTGGCATTCACATTCTCTGAAAAATCCCTCCACCCAGGATTTTTCTCCTGGGAAGCTGAGAGGCCTCAGAGAAAAGGAAAACAATTCTTATTTCATTTGCTTCTCCTATGTTTTACTCATGTGGAATGTGTTTGGAGATAGTTTACCCACAGGTGGTTGTTCCATTGGATGCTGCTGTGAGCTGTTTCAACTCTTTGGCCAATCAGGGCCAAGCTGTGCTGAGACTCTGGAAAGAGTCAGGAGTTTTCATTATCATCTTTTTAGCATTCTGTAAGTATCCTTTCTGTATTCTTCAGTAGTATTCTTTAATATATTATAGTATAATAAAGTAATAAATTAGCCTTCTGAGAACATAGAGTCAGATGCATCATTCCCTCCTTCATCAGCGGCGTGCCTTGCAAATACAATAACAAGAGTCTGGTAGATTTATTTTCAGGAGCTAATATTGTTTATATAAAACACCTGAGATCCTTATAGAACAGTATCTTTCATGAAAAATAAACTCATGATACCTTTTAATGTTGAAAAACGTTGCACAATTTTTCCACCGTCGCTGAGGTGGAAATTCTTCAGAACTGAGGAGGAAGAAGGGGGAAAGACACGTACACAAATCCTAAATATTAAATATATTTTCATAGGAGTCATGAGAGAAATGAAACAAAACAGAATGTTTAAAACAACATGGCAGGATTTTGTCTGTAAAATCAGAATGGAAGGAGCGGCACTTCAATTCTGAACTCGTTCCTTTTCCTGCCTTCGGCTGGGGTAAATTTCTTCTTGGTAGCTGTGACAGTGCTCCATTTTGGATTCAGAATGAGAATGTGTTTGTATCACATCAATGTTTTGGGGTCTATGCTAAGTTGTCTTTATCCTAACTCAAGGAATTTTTCTTTTCTTGTGCCATGCTCTGCCACCGAGGAGGTGTGCAAAAAGAAAACCAAGAACAAAAGGAAAAATGTGTGAGGGAGCATGGCTGGGGCAGGTGACCTGAACTGGCCAACAGGGTATTCCACACCATAAAACACCATGGCATTTATACAAACTGGGGCTGTTACCTGGAAGAGAGGCCACTCTGGGCTGGGGAGGTGAGGTTTGGCACCAATTAACAGGCAGTGAGTGATTGCATTGTGAATTGTTTGGGTTTTGGTTTTTTTCCATTATCATTATTATTATTATTAGCAGTATTATTACCATTATTATCGTATTTTACTTTATTTTCAATAATAAAACTGGCCTTATCTCAGCATACAAGTTTTACTTCAACTCTCCCCCCACTTCCACTGGGGTGGGAGGAGGAAAGGGGGACCTGAGTGAGCATCTGTGGGGTGGTTCATCTCCAGCTGGGTTAAAAACCACGACAGGCACTTATCAGAACTCACAAGAAATGATGATAGGCAGTCCCTGCCACACTATCCACTATTGCTATTGGCTTATCATAGTGAGACTGCATCAGTTCAGACATCTGATTTATCCTCCTTATCATGCCCTTGATATCCTTAAAAAGTTTTATTAAGCTGTTAGAAAAATAATATTAGAGAAATATGAATTTACAACAAAAAATTTCCTGCATGTTTACACTTCATTCACACTTTTAACAGCTGCATTGTAAAAGTGCCTGATTTTTAACTAAGTTGCAGTGGAGCTCAGGCAAAAATTTTACATACTCAGTATAAGTGTATTTCCCCACCTGATTTTTTCCATTCTGCCTCCCTGTAAACAGCATGCCTTTGCATCAACAGCAAAAACCTTCCTTTGCACTTTCTTACAAAAAGTTCTCACTTAAACAAGTCTGAAATTTGTGTAAAGACTGGCACTAGCTCTGGCACTGCCACTTGGCTGTGAGCTCAAGCCTCGGACTCGGAATCCTTCTGCTCTCAGAAAAATCTGCTGCTCTTCACTCCAAAGAAACCATTTCCTCCAGCTAATCTTGACAGAAATCACAGGAGCACTAAAAGCACTCAGCAGCGTTAACCTAAGGAATGCACAGAGCTCTTTCATGAGTGTGAGGTAGTGTGGGCACTTCTGAGCTGTGAAAACATGGAATTATCAGGACACATCTCCCTGCCTGTGACATCTGGCAAGCTGTTGTACTTTATCCCCACTACAGGAAGCGTTGCAAGTAAAGGTCAGCAGACCAGGGGGACTGGACACTGTAAGAGAGGCAGTGAAATTACAATGGAGTGAATCCACAGAGTCAGAACAGAGTTGGTGTGATCAAACCAAGGTCAAAAGATGCCAGCTCCCCCGCTCATGGCTTGAGCAAGCCCTCTGAGGAATTATGGCGTGGGATTCTGTCAGTGCTCTGCAAGGCTGACTGGGCACTCAGCTCACTGCATTCAGCAGTCAATCAAAAATTTCTCGTGAAGCCATAATGAAGAAATCTTCTGATTTCAGAAAATGAGCATTTCCAAGGGAAAACTTAATAATGCCTTAAAAAAAAGAAATTGATTCGACTGCAGAGAACGAATGGGAAAAGCAGTGAACTGCAAGAAGCAATGAGAATTGCTGGTTCCATTCTGTCAACACAGCAGAGGTGACTGAATTACAATATACATTAGCAAGATAGGGGAAATTCTTACTCAGTCAATATAGATTTTAGATTTATCCAGACAGATAGATACATACAGCACACAGTTTATTTCCTTCTCTCTTACTCTGTGCACACACATTTTTCAGAGATAAACCTGAAGGTTTTTTTATACAGTAAGAGATTTCAGATGCTGTAAACTACTATGGAGAATTCACCTTACATAAAAGATAGTTTCATGGCTCATGCAAATTTTCATGTCTGAGGCAAACATTTTCACATTTTATCCTCTTGGAGTTTTTAGTACTTACAGATCAGCCATGAATGCAGCAAACATGGAAACAGGCTCTTATGGATTGGTCCTGTGAGCAGAAAAACTTCCTTGTGATTTGGGAGGGTCAAAGGTGTGGCCTTTTCTCCCAAAATACTTTCTGCATATTGATCAATTAATTAAAAACTCCAAAATGTTTTAGACCCTCTGAAAGAGGAAACTGAATTAGTACACTAATCCAATCAGTAAATCTTCTCTGCACATTTAGTCCAGTTCAAAAAGAGAAAATGAAACAAGGATAGGAGTGGACATTCTCATAAACAAGCTTCCCTTCCCAATCAGACAAGTTAAAAATATGAAACAAGGATTCTATAGGGAGGGATCTCATCAGTGTGTACAAATATCTGAAGGCAGGGTGCCCAGGAGACAGTCAGACACTTTTGGTTGTTAGCCATTGACAGGACAAAATAAAATCCAAGTGCTTGGACAATGTGGCTTGGACAATTAGGTAGAACCCTTGAGGACAGTGTGCATCAATCAAACATTTTTTTAAATAGTTAATCAAACACTATATACAGCTGGCTATTAATTTTCAAAAGGTTTCTTAAATCATGTCTTATTACCCTGTTTGTAGTCCTTCAAAAGTCACTGTTAATTCCCACAGCAGCATCATGCACAGACACTCTAATGCAGGATCTCTGGGTTAGTTTGGCCTGTAAAGGAGGCTCATGTGTCATTTACAGACCCTTCATAATGTTTATTAGCACCTAACAACTCCAGCCACCCTTGGACTCCTGCATTAATGTTTGTGAGAATATTTAATGGTCGTTTTTGCCATGAAAATGCTCAGGAGAAAGACGATTAAAAACACACAAAATAATTTCCAAATACTTAAGGAGAAAAGCTCAGGGAAACTTCAAAAAACGGGTAGATTACCAATTCTGATGTTTTGGCAAATGCAGGTGGACAGGGAGGGTCATCAGGCAATGTACTTTAAACATTCATGTTCCAAGTATATACTTTTACATATACATAGTAAAAATTTTTTATATATAGTACATAGCAGAATATACTCAAGCAAATGCTTATCTCTACACTCAAGCTAAGAATCAATTTGGTTATGTTTTAAATATAAAAATATATATATTTTTTTTCCTAGATATTGTTTTTTTTATGTACTACTGTATTTTTTTGTGCTGCCCTCCTGAGATTGGACTCAAGTTTGGCCACACTGGTGGCCTATGGTATAACCAAGTAATCAATTTATAAGACCTGCCCATTGAGTGTTTTTCTGAAATAACTATATCTATTTTAAAAATATAATTTCTAAAACTGTAAGTCTAAATTTTTTAAGACCTAAATATATTATAACCTAAAATTACATATAACTTTTATTTACATCTATAAATTTTATAAATATTTATATCAATATTAACCCACTGGTACATTAAGAAGCAGAATTTCTCCCTGTGAACCATCAGCTATCCACAGATGTACTCGGAACTCATAGCAGGGCTGAGAACTGTATAAATTAGAGTTTTCCTGATTAAAAGACCCAAATCTTCAGGGCCATTAGTGGTGCACAGCTGGAATTTAGGATTTGCTCAAAGATGTACAAAAAGTGTTCACTGGCAAAAAGGAATTTAATAATTTATACTTGGGTATGGGTATGCAAATGATTAATTCCTTATTTTAGCCAGGAACGTGGAGGCATTTTTTTCCAATAGAAAATAAAGATTTGTTTTGAATAACAATAACAAATGAAGATTTTTTGAAACCTATAATTTATTAAAGCTATTAAAAATTAGTAAAAAATTATTAAAAAACAGAAAATTTTCATTTTTAGTTGAAACCTAGAATATTTTGTTAAAAAGACTACTAAATTAAATTTGTAGCAACAGAAAGAACAAATTTGTGATTAAAAAAAAAAAAACCTTAATTCTACTCTAAAATAATCCACAGTCTATTTATGATATATCAAATCTCTGTATGACATGCTAACTTAATTGGTTTGTCCCATATTTCAGGTGAGATCTCCAACCCTGTGGTATTTGGGGGTTGGGTTTTGTTTGGTTTTGTTTTAAAACACCAGTGGTGTCTCCTTGCAGGAGCTGCTTCAGGGCTTCACTTTCCAGATGGAATGTTTTTTTTAAATCAGCTTGGATACTTAAAAAAAATTAAATTATTCTTTTCTATTTCTATTAGCAAAAGACCTCAAAAAATAACAAAACCCCCAACCAATCAAACAAAACCAAAACCTCAAAGAACCACAAAAGCTTCTAACTATTTTTATTGCAAGGCTGATATCCTCACACCACCCTAAAATTTTCCCATTTAGTGAAAATATTTTTCATTATTTTACCTCTCAAAAATCAGCATTATTGCAGGTATTTCTGAGCCTTTCACCTTCCTACAGCTGAGGCCTGACCAGCCTCAAATACAGCATCATAATTCTTACACATTACTTTAATTAATACATTTCAGAATGACTTCTGGCTTTCCTGGAACAGCAACATATTGCAGACTTGGACTGCAGAGTGCTGGTATTTTTTCAGCAGCACTGTTGCATACCTAATTATTCCCTATATTATCACTTGCATTTATCTTCATTGATCTTCTTCATCACAACATTTTTATTTTACCACAGGGACTTTGAATTTCCAGCCTGGATTCCAAGTGTTTGACAGCCCTTGCCCTAGAACTGCCCAATAAGTTTTAGCTATTCTATCACAGAAGGGAGTAAAAAAACCAAACTAGGATTCAGCCCATAATGAAAACCCTTCCAATGGACAATAAATAAATTTTCATTTAAGAATGGTGGGCATTTAATTCTGATTTACTTGTGAAATGTATAGAGGTCAGTGGAACAAACCTCTCTGAAGTCAAAATGTATTGGAGCTGCTGCTTGTCATCTACCCAACAGCCCATGAAAAATACATATATATCTATTTAACATGAGTTCTTCTTGAATACCCACATTGGATGTATCCTAAATCCTTACTAATCCCCACATTAGATGGATCCCAGAATGTTAAAATGCAGTTATTGAGAGATGCCCTGCTCCAATTAAGGTGCATGAGAGGACACACGATGAAGTCAATAGTATGGATTTTATTCTAACAATGAAATGTGAGGTAGAGAGATGGAAAGAAATACAAAAGAGAGGAGAGACAGAGAGAGAGAGGGGTTAAGCAGAAGCTGGTCACCAGAATGTTTTACTGATGATGAACAATTTCTGGGCCACCAGGAAAGCCAACTCAGCTTACCCAGGCTTCTTGGTGCTTGGGGGTCCTGAAGGGGTTCAAAACTTTTCACCATGAATACATTTTTGTAGCAGAGAAATTAATCCTCATTGGCTACACAAGTTGTCCTACAACAATCCTCATTGGCTACACAAAGTTGTCTTACCTTATTGGTTAAATTATTCCCTCCCTTCTAATGCTATTTAGTCTGCAAGCTCAGCCTCTCTCTTCTTTTGAGTCAATGGTTTTCTTGAGCTGTGGGCAGTGGTCATGCTCTCCCACTGCCAGAATTAATTTTTACCTAGTCCTAGCTGATTTCAGCAGAGTGGCTGAGCTGGCTTTCCTTGTGGCCCAGAAATTGTCCCTTTTTCAGTGATACATTCTTCTGGCCCAGCTTTGTTAACCTCATCCTAGGTGTGAGACAACAACGATCCCACCTTTATTTAATCTCAAACTCCACTCATCTCCTGGCAGAGTCCTTCTGTTCTGTCCTGAACAGTGCTTGACACAGTCACCTGCCATTCTTACATGTTTGTAAAACCATTTGTGTAAATTACACATCTGTAGCCCACTTTTTATTGTGAACAACCAAACAAAAACTTTTGTAATCAAATATTTGGTTTCCTTTCACGTTGTGCAGCTTGTCTTTACTTTTCTTGACTCTACCCTTTTAATAGAAATTAAATAAACTTATTTTTTTTAAGTGTTTTGATTGAGAGGTCTGCATTTCATCTTATAAATTTATGCTATTTCTTTCCACTTTTGCAGCACAGGTAGACACCAAACCTCAAAATTGCATCCAGTTGGATCCAAGCCAATTCAAATTATCTACACCTGACTTCAAAACTCCTATCTTCAAAAATCAATATTCATGGCACTGTGATAAGGTTTCTGAGTAGATAGCATCAATGAAAACTAGTCACATTGACAGCACAAAAAAATTCTGAAGGCTTGAAACAGTATGCAGATATGAAGGACATCTAAATGCAAAAGAAAAAGCAGAGACAGCCTTTACTGAATACATCCCTTAATGTTACACAATAATTTCAAAGTATCTTTTGTTTAGGCTAGATAGTCTAATAAGATTTTATTTCTTCAACTGCTGTAATTTAATTTTATGGAAAATTATCTCCAAAGACAGCACCCATAAAAAAATTTAGCATACCAAAAGTTTTAGATAATCATAACTTATTTAAATAGTTCAACTTCATCACATACAGGACTATGTGAGGTTTTTTTGTTTCTGTGTTTCCTGAATGGCAGAGAGTGGCATGGGGGGCCAAAGACCAGCAGAGCTGTGCTGTGACTCACAGGAAATTTGATCCCTGTTTCCCCAGTCCCTTATCTTCAATAAATTTAAGTAAATTAAGCCTCCTCTGTGAGGAAGGTGACAGTCAACCAGCTATGAACAAACACAATGATTCCACTTCCACACAAAGTAAAATTTTCTCATCCCTTTTAGTTCTCAGCCTGAGTTACAGTCAGTACCTCAGCCTGATCTAGTGGCAGCACAAAATTGACACTTTTGCTGTGGGAAATTGTTTCCTTCTCTTTTTGATTCATATAAATGGAGTATATACTAGGATTTTTAATCAAGAAATAATTAGAAGGTGAATGGCAATGGAATAACTGCATAAAAAACTTTGTTCTCTCTTTATAAATGCCACATAGATGAAAAATTAACAAATAATTATAACATCTACATTTTCCTCATAATTTTTTCCAAAAATAACACATGGAAAATAAATGCAAAGCTGTGGTATTATCCAGGCTGAAATTCTATTTTTAATGACAAAGCTTTCAGAAAAGATATTCCACACAATTTTTTAAGAGATACATCCCTAACACACGAACATTTCATTTGCTCTGATCATCGTAATATCTGCATGCTTAATCCACTGCTCAAAACACCAGATTGGTTTCTGAAAGTCAAACAGTAACAAAGCCTACAAAGTGAATGCCTTCCAATCCCCTGCCACTCAAAATCAATAAAGTGACCGATTTTGAAGATGAGCTGCTTTATTACACAGTAATGAAATTTAGAATTTTGTCAACCAACATGCAGTGCTGAGCCCTAACAAGCTGTTAAGGACGAGGAGAGTGTGTATTAGAATTCCAACATTCATTGCTGTTGGACTTTTCTGTCCTGGCACAATTCATGTCACTCAACAAACTGAGAGGCTGCCCCTTCCTCCTCCCATGAAACAGGTCTGAAAGTATCTTTCTGTTGCTGATGAAAAATATCAACAAATTCATCCTATCCCATGGGCAAAGAATAAAAATTAAGGTTTGCTTCCATTTGATGGAAGATAAATGTTTCTGTAGGAAGACTCTGAAGACAGATGTCTAAAACTGCTTAAAATTTCCCAACGAGCCAACATCCCATCTGTGATGGGCATTCTGATGATGCTCTGGGAAACATTAGGTGATTTTTTTCAATCTGGAAAATTTGTTTTCTGAAACCGTACCATTTAGAGATCTATTTGTCTTTTATTTCTTCAATTGCTCATTTTATCTTGGCATACACCACCAGCAACTTAGAGCTTTGTTTTGAAGTCTGATGGCTACTTCCATGCATAGAATCACATTAAAACTTTTACTCAAGTCCCCATTTTCAGGATTTTCACAGACATAAAGGAGAGAACACCTAATGTTCCTGTCTTCTAAAACACTCAAGCTTTTCCCAAATTTAGTTGCTGCTGCTGCTTGCTGCATTTGCTTTCTTTGCCTCATTAATTTCTGATATCTGCTGCATGGTTTATTACACAATAACATATGCTCTCTGATATCCCACTTCCTGCTGCAGCCTTTCCAAGTGCACTTGAAAAAAAGGAAGCTATTTTGGTTGTGGGTTACCTCTGGAAGAATTACATTACATTTGGCAGGAGTGTGAATACTCACTCAAGGCCAAATGGTTTTTGTGCAACAGAGAGAAATTGAGTCTCACCTGATTTGATTGTGCACTTGTAAAGGTTGGGTGTGTTTTGATCACTCCATATGCCATATAGATTTATAAGAAGTGCACTTTTCAGTTCCTATTTTTGCATGTTCAAAGACTGCAGCGATTCTCTCAGCCATCCCGGTGCTTTCATTAAGTGTTTCTGATGCTCTGTACTTTTACATACCAACTTTCAATCAAGTTTGTGCATTTCTGAGTTTCTGTCTCAAAAAGACTTTAAAAAGAACCGTGAGAGACCCAGAGAGTTTAACAACAAAATGAAATGTTCTGAGAAATGCACCTGTGTGTTCTCACTCGGGAAGGCAAAAGTGAGACTGCAGGATGTGTTTGTGGGTTCAGCAGCCAAACCCTAAAATTGGAAGGGAAAATATTCAATCTCACTAAATTTTATGCTTTTCCAGTGAAAAAGGGTTTTCTTCTTTTTACATCTTGAATAAATATGCCATTAAATCACAAAAATACATATTCTTAAATAAACATACACACACAGAGACAGGGCTTCACTGCAAGCACTTGTCAGAAAACTGAACCTTCAATTTCAGTAACTTCAATAACACACACAAAAGATCCTTGGTTTTCTACCATCATGGAATATAAAAGATAGTAACATATACTTACTCTTGCCTGTGAGGGATTCTAGATAGTAAACAGAGTTTACAGCCCCCTAAACATACAGAGAGTACTCTCTTCTCACAGTCACTTTACAGTCTCTAAATATTTGCTGTGCTTCCAGAGCTTCTGCCCAAAATTTTATTCAGGGCTGAACACTTTTGAAATATTTGAATTTTATCTCAGGTTCATAATTTCTCTTTATTTGCTATTGCTAGAAAGGGTAAAATATTGCTCTTCTAAAAGATTAAATATATATTTTGTGCTAGACAGGAAAAAAAGCAAAATCCCTCTGAAACAGATCTTGAGGACCTTTTAAGTACTGGTTTTGCACACTATTAATGCAGAAAAGTTGGTTGTGAATTTTTTCATCATTTTTGACCATCAGAGTAGTAAGAGACCATGGGCTTTTCCCTGATTTTTTCCTATGTGAAAGAGATTTTGAATTCTTAAAGTAGGTACAGGAAGCTTCACAGTGCTGACCATGCCTCTCTTCAGATGCTCTGACTGAAACCAACAACAAACTTATTTCCCTGTACTTAAGAATCACATTCAAACCTGAAAACCCTTATTTTCTCCAGGTAAATTATTCTTTCTCTCTCTGATAGGGGAATTATGTCCATCCTCACAAAAAGGTTGAAGGGTATTTAGCATGATATTCCAGATGAAAATGTTCTAAAGAACATATGGTGGAAAAAAAGAGAATCTGTTAAGGATAAGAAGAGATAACTCTATAGCATTTAAAAATGGGAATGTGATGCATTTAATATTTTGCCATTTGTAGTCTTTGCTGTTTTGATACTTTAGCTGAACGTTTCATGTGAGATGGTTCACACACCAAAATGGTTTTTTCTGATTAAAGAAGGAAAAAATACCCAGAAATATTTCTCATAGTAATAATTTTAAGTTAAAACAGCCAAACTGCAACCTTCTGTGCAATTAATTCCCCAAAGTTACTCTAAAGTGGATTGTGAGAGCATTCACCTGACAGGGACCAAAGGAACCAGTGACAAAGCTTTTGACACCTTCAGAGCCTCAGGGCAGCCTTTGTTAGAAACCACTTCTTGCCCTTGCTTCCCAGCAACATTTAAAAATAAATCACAGGGTGGATCCCTCATATATGTCTAAAAATCTAAAGGGAAAGTCAGGTAAGCTCTAAAATATATAAACATATATATATTTATGAGTAAAATACACCACTAAAATACTAAAATACTACACAGTCAAAGCAGTAATGATAGATAAAGGGCATTATTCAAGAATGCCCAAAAATTTAATGGTGTTACTGGGGCAACTCCCATCAACAGTATGGAATATATTTTCGCCCCTTTAAAAGCCACTGCTTCACCAATTACATTCTCTCCTTCAGGAGTTTTAGTCAAAAGAATGAACACAGTACTTGAGGATTTAGGTTTTCACTCCAGAATCACATCTTAAAATCTGGTTATAAGGAGGCATTTCACTGTAAAAATTTTGGGGATTTTTTTGCACCAGAATCGTATGTTCTCCATAAACAAAAAACACCAAGGAGACAAATCCTCATTTGGTTCAGCATGAGCTGAATTAGTTTCTGCAAATCTTGTAAATTCTATTAACTCCACACACAACTTAAAACCCAATTGAATTGCAGCTGAAATACTTAGTTTGATTTTTCATCTTTTGTCATTGTGCTGTCACATAAATTCTAATTCTAATAAAGTCCCTACTTTATTACACTCAAAGCTGAAGAACTCCTTGTCTTTCCCAGACCAATGCCAATCAGAAAAATCAGGACTAATCCATACCTTGAACACATTTATTACAAAAAGCAGTAGCAAACTACATGCCTTTTTCCAAATATTTTCTAAGCAAAACTGTCTGTTACAGTAATGTCTTACTGCAAAGCATAGGATCATAAAATAGCAACAACAAAACTTAAAAATGCCGAACGCATTAGAAAGTTCAACTTAAATGCACGCAAAATAAGAAAGAATAAAGAACTTTTTTGTCTTGATATCACCTGTATGGAAAATTGGAAATATTTTAGTTCACTCTGTAGCTGTTCTTTCTCAGACCTACACAGAAATACCTCTGTAGCCCAATTAATATAACACCATAATTAGCATAGCTATTCCATTAACTTCTTGCCATTGCTATGTCCATTATCTCAGGGAGATTTCTCCCTGTGTACTCACAATTCAGAGAGTGAGGCATGAGGAATGAGCTGTGAACAATGTATAGACAAAAAGGCCTCAGAACCAGCAAAAGAATGTTTGAAAACCAAGGATGTTTGAAAGTGGATAAGTGATTTACAAAGGAAATAAGAATTAGCTGGCCCCTGATAAAATGGGCCTAAATAAAGAAACAGTTTTCCCCCATATTCCAGAGTTGCTTGTGGAAGCACTGGCATCATATTTTTATTAGAAATTAATTACATAAATTATTGGAATAATGATCTAAAAAAAACCTTTATTAAACACAATATTTTGCATGAAAGCTGGCTCAAACTGCTTTCTCTAAACTGCTTACTATAGAAAGTGAAGAATATTTTAGAGGAAAGATCAGTCCATAATTGCTTTTTTTTCTGTATTATTTTCCAAATCATCCCTTCTAACCAGTGCTAGAAACAAAACAGTGAGTTAGGAGGGCTTTATATCTCATCCAGTACAATCACTCTCCTCAGTACAGAACACATGACTTTACTTGCCTCGTGGCCAAACAAGCAGGACCCTACTTCTATTCTGGCAGTTCCTAAGTTCCAAACCAGGAATTCGTTGTCTGTGCTCCTTCTGGGTTCACAAAGACCCAGGTTAGACCAATGTTAATTATTGGCATGAAAAAATACATGCAGCTCTGGCTGGGCTTTCTCCTTCCTTGTCATATTCAACTCCAAGACAAGGAAAATACTCAGCAAACAATCTACACCTAAAGAAAATCACTTAGATCACAATTTAGAAATGGTTTCAATTTAACAGTTCTTACACTTTGAAGCAATGGATTTTTTAAAAACTCATGAACATCAAATACCGTATATATGAAGCAAATAATGATTTGCACTAAATAAAGCCTGAATTAAATAATCAAAAACAGCTATTATTAGTTCAGTTTCCATAATACACAGCCTCATGCAGAACCTACCTTAACTGCCAAGCACAGAAAAAGCCCCAGGAGTAGTTAAGTCAGAGGTTTTGTAGAGAAACACTGAATGGTGCCTACCAAGTTTTCCAGAGGGTTTTTTTGGCTCTTTCCATGATCTCCATATAGAAAGAAAGAATAAAGAACTTTTTCGTCTTGATATCACCTGTATGGAAAATTGGAAATATTTTAGCTCATTCTGATGCTGTTCTGTCTCAGACCTACACAGAAACACCTCTGTAGCCCAGTTAATACAGCACCATAATTAGAGTAGCTACTCCATTAGCTTCTTCTCATTGCTATGTCCATTATCTCAGGGAGATTTGGGTAGAAGTATCACCAAAATATTGTTTGTTGTCAGCATGAGACAGCAGATAAGGACCTTCTGCTCACTCTTGGGATCTGTTTGAATTTCTCCAAAAATGACTCCTTAACACAGCTTATTTTCTTTTCACTGATTTCCAGTTAAAGACTGAAAAAAACCAAAAAAGGTGGTATGCAATTTCCACTTTGGATACTAAGCTTTATAATGAGCAGATTTTGCTTAATCTGAATTTCCATTCCTTGACTGTAAAATGGCATTTAAACCCTGTGTCTTGGTTTAAGACAAAACAAGAGTTGGAAACTCTGAAAAGAGTTATGTCCACCTACAGTTTAACCCTTTCCACCAAAAAGGAGAAACCAATATGAGTAGATGTAAGTGATGTAAGTAGATCTACGGCTGCCTCAGGTCTCCTGGTGACAGTGACAGAGAAAGGCAAAAGGCAAGAGAGAGAAAAACAACAACAACAACACAAGAAAAACAAGCAAAAAAAAAAATAAAAAACCAACCCACAATACAACAGATCCTCTGCCTTAGAGCAAAAGCCCCAAGGCAAAAGAGGCTGTGCTTGGTACCTGAGTTGTATTTAGGATGCACAGCCATGTCTCACACATGCATAGAGAAATCTCTGAGTAGCATAGAAGAAAATATTAGCTCAGGTGTCTGTGGGTTTATTTCCTACTTTTCAAGGCATATCTTATAAACACATTTCTCTAAAGAAATAAAAACCATGCAGGTAAGCTGGTTAGTTTATCAGAGTCAAAGATTAAGACTGTAGCAACAGAAAGCCTCAGATAAACAGCACATGAATCCTCACTTTGTAATTCATATCCAAAATTCTGACTTAGATCCTAGATTTTGCAGAGACTACAAATGGGATCTTTCCAGCATGCTCTGTACACCTGCAGGCAAGAGTGATTTTCTGAAAAGAATATTTGTGACAAGCTCTGAAAGAGTTCATAATTATCTTTGAGAAGATGGACTAAAAAAAAAAAAGCAAGAGGGTGTCAGAACTCTGCACAGGATACCAACTGATGCATATATGAGGTGGGAAGCTGCACATTTTTGGTTGAAAAAATATACATTGGCAAAATTATTCCTATCACTTCGTGCATAGCTATGGAAGAACTCCTGAAGTTTTTCCACAGTGTAGTGGCATTCTTTTAAGTCTTGCTGGATTTATAACAGTGATCAGAGAACCTTCAGAATTCGCCTCCAGATAATAATCTCGATATTAAAGTGTTTATGAAAATTACCACACACTTTGCTGCTCTTTCCACTGTGAGTTGTACCTTTCTTGTTTCCCCATTTTTCTCTCCTCTCACATCCCCTTCCTTCCACCTCCCCTCACCCCTGCAATTTATACAGCTAGATGCAGAACCCACTTCAGTCCCTGGTTTATTTTCCTTCCTCACAGGTCTCTAGCTTGAAATTGCAAGTATTCTGGCATCTAAGCAAGGCAAATCCTTAAATGTGTCAGATTATCTTGCTTGGTTTATAAGCCACTGAACAGCTCAAGGGATTCCTAATGGCTGGGGAGCCTTTTGTTGACAGGCTATGGTTTCAATACCAAATAATGTCCACGATGGCCTTGAGTCAGCTTTCTCTGATGCTTCTTTCATGAGGATACATAATAGGAGTTGTTGAGCTCAACATCCCTTTTTAGAATGAAAGATGATCACAGCCAGCACTTCTGCTGTCAGTCTTGGGGGAAAAAAAAAGGCTGAGTGCAGGAATGGAAAGTGAGAGAATGCTTTACAGGTGCAAATGTCCCTGGAGCAGTAAGAGATGATAATGTACTCCTACTGCATGGTGCAGCACTCTCTGGTGCCACCCAAAGTTGCCAGCTTGCTCCCAGAAGTGATGCACAGCTATAAATACAGCGAACTGCATTTATCAACCCGGGCACAGCATCTCCCTAACAAAGGTGTACTTCTTCAAAACCTCATGTGAACCCTGAGCTCGTGTATTTCTCTCCAAAGTGCAGGCTCACTGGCAGGTGTGAGTCACTGCAGGGAGCTGTCCTTATTTTGGGAGGACAGCTGCCTTTGGATATGCTTCAATTACCCTCAACAGCAGCCTGCAGCTCTGTCACCACCAGCACTCAACTCACCCAACACAAACAGCAATATCATCTTTAGTTAAATAGCTAAAACACAGGGCTTTTAATCCTTAAGGCACATTAAAGGAAAACAAAACCAAACAAAACCCAACTGTGCTACATTTTACCTCCAGCTGGGTTGTTGAGATGTCCATTTGATGTTCTGGATCAAACCAAGGCTCTGCCACGTTCACCATGCCTATGATGTTAGGCATAACATCAGGTGTTAGGAAGGAGTACAGGCCACAGAAATATAGAGGGATTCTTCCCTTGCTTATGCTCCCACATGCCTGCCCTTCCTGAACTTCTACACATGAAGATTGCATCTGAACATTGGCCTTAAAGCCACCAATGTGGCTGTAACATCCCTCTTTTTAAAATTTGGTTCTATAAAGAGGCAATAGTGGCTATGTCAGTAGTTTGTCGCAGACATCTTCTTATGAAAAATCCTTTCCTTAGGATTTTTCCTCCTGAGAAGCTGAGAGGCCTCAGGAACAAAATGCAAACATTGATTATCTGCTGCTGTGGAATGCAACAGGTGCATCTGGGATTGGTCTCATGTGGTTATTTCTAATTAATGGCCAATCACAGTCAGCTGGCTGGGGCTCTCTGTCCCAGCCACAAGTCTTTGTTATCATTCCTTTCTATTCTTAGCCAGCCCTTCTGATGAGAACCTTTTCTTCTATTCTTTTAATATAGTTTTAATGTAATATATATCATGAAATAATAAATCAAGCCTTCTGAAACATGGAGTCAGCTCCTTGTCTCTTCCCTCATCCAAGAACCCCTGTGAACACCATCACAGTAGTTTATATGTGTTTATTAAACTATATATCAAGAATGATAACTGGGAAACAAACAAAACAAAACCAAAAAACAACAACAAAACCTCAAAACCAACCAACCAAAACAAAAAAACCCCAAACCAAAAACAACAACAACAAAAAAAAAACCCATCCAGCATAATTCCCTAACTTTGAAAGAGAACCAAATCAAGAAAGTGGCTATACCCCAAAGGATTTCCCCAATCCAGGTTCTTTCAGTTCTGAGACTCTGCCCAACAAAAGGAACAGAATTAGTGTGCTAAAGTTAAGCCAGTTAAGCATGGGGAGTGGGGGAAAGGTAGATACAGCTGTCAGGAATTTTTGTAACACTTTTCCCCAGTTAGAGTTAGCTGGAGGAAGGCACTTTATTCAAACCAGAAAATTTTTAGATCTCTCCTGAGGAGAGAGTATGAATAGCTCACAGTTGCCTAAAACCTTCCTGTGATATGCATAAACTGCATTTTTATTAGAACTGGATTATACTAGCTGCTATCCAGGAGGTTCAAATGTCTAACCACTGGAGACAATCAGAAGCACAGAAAGATCCTTGCATAATGAACATAAATATCCTTTCAAACAGAAAATCATAATCCACTCTGCTGTAATCAAGTCTGTATTGTTGTATAAAGAATTTTAAGCAGAAGAGCAATAGAAAAGACAAGAAAAAAGAGGAACAGAAGAAGTTTGAATGATTCTTCATGATAGCTTTGCTTTAATTTTTTTATAGAGTAGTTATATACGATAATTTATTATTACAGTTTCATCTCATGATTCTATAGCTAAAAAGGTTGTCTTTCATCTTCGTGTTTTAAATTAAAACTTCCTTCAGAAGTTTCAAAGTGGGATTCCAGCCTCCATTTTTGAGACTGACTAGTGCCTGAAATCCTACAGTCAGTGCTTCTTGCCAGAAGTACAGGAACTGCTTTAAACAAATCATAAACTTCAAACAAGTGACAAATTTCAGCCTATGAAAGATACCTCAAGCATCTGTATTTCTTCTTCCATTACTTGCTCCCCTTTCCTGTAGTATGACAATTTAACTGGTGGTAGAATTTGTCCAGAGACTTTTCAACAACAGAGTAATAATGTCACCATTTTCAATTTTATATGCCTGCTTGCAGTGTTCAGAAAAGAGGATCATATAGGAATTCTGGGACCAACCTGGAAAAAGCAGAAAAAATGAGTTTATTTTAAAATTTTCAGTAAATTAATATCCTGAGTATTCTGAGGAACGGAAAATTATTCAGTTATATTAATACAGAACAGATGCAAACTTCATTTCTTGGCAGAAAAATCATTTTAGAGGTGTCCTCTTTACTGGATCCCATGAGCAGGAATTAAATAAAATGGAATAGGATGAGCAAAACCAACTGCATGTGTTCCTAGAATGGGCCCTGCTTGACAAAGACAGCATTGATTGTTGCAATTAAATGTACTCAAAACAGAGGAGCAGCTGGTAATTTTTGTTACAAAGGCTTGTCTACCATCACCCTAATTATTTTCACACAAATCAATTGTTTATTGAATGACTCTCTCAAGTTTACTATTTGTGCCTATGAAGAACACATCTCCAGTAAGTGCTGTTAAAGGAGCACAACTAAATTTACTTTTTTTCCCCCCCAACATTACTGAACAGAACCAAAGCACACAAAGAATTTCTACTGCCTAACGCAGCCTAAGGATAGGTAAAAATAATTATGAGCAAATGCAGAAGGAACTATTTAGGCAATTGATAAAAGTAGCAGTGATCTCTTCCCACTCTTATTTAATCCTACAGATGTGGAAAGTACAAAACCTTTCACTAAGAGACAAAAATTAGTCCAATGTAGAAACTAGAAACCTAGCAGCAATCTTCATTAAGGACTTATTTCTACAGAAAATGTAAAAAAGAAAGCTATCATAGAAAGACAATATGAAAAAAAAGCTAGAAAGACAATTAAAAAAAATGTAAAAAAGAAAGCTAGAAAGATAATATGAAAAAAAAAACTCAAAATACAAACAGAAAAAATGTAAGCCAAAACTGAATTTCAGATCCAGCTAGCAAGGCATGCAAGTCTAAGTTATAGATAATGAATTCCAAACTCCTGAACAGTCCTCAGTCACCCATCCATCCTGCAAGTGTGGCAATATTTTCACCATCCTGTTACTGAAAACTCCAAAACCTAATTTAAAACAATGAGGTGTAACCCTATACAGTTTATGGATTTTAAGAATATGCCGCTTAAAGGAAATTTTGCAGAAAAAAAATTAAAGGAGAGAGAGAGAGAGAGAAAAGGAGAGAAATTGTGGCACAAAATAAAAATGTCTCAATAGTGGGACCCAGTGGGCTCTGGATTACTTTCCCAAGGTAAATTCTGAAAGCCTCATCGCTTGATTAGTTAAAATAAAGCACTGGGAAATGCACATCATAAATGTACCAAGGCAATCTTGCTGTGGATGAGACTCAACTGAAGAGCATAATACATATTTTTCCAATTCTAATTTCCATGACTATGAAAATGTTGCATTTAAAATGGAAATTAATGGCACATACAAAGTTTCGTAATTTACTATTGGTTTTTATGTGGCCTAAACAACCCAGTATATCATTTTATTAATACATGCAGACCCTGCCAGAAACTAATCAACAGGGGGAGGAGAAAAGTATTCTGAAAAAAAAAATCACTTTGTTCTTCAATTATTTAATAGCTATTTACAATCATAAGATACCAGGAGAAAGTAATGAGGAACAGCAGGTTGTTAGAAAAGAGCAAAACTCAACTTTGGGAGGAGGAAAGACACATAGAACTGCTTCAAGATTAAAAAAAAAAAAAGCAGTCTTAGAAGAAAAAACAAAAGAAAAGATAGTGAGATAAAGGCTGGATATAATTACACAGCAGCTGGTATCCAACACTCATATTGTTGGAATTAATATGGAAAAGAAAACACTTCTTAAATAACATCCTAGTGCATTTACAGTATGTGCCTGGGACAAGTCTCAGTGTGTTTTGGGCACTCTCCACCTCTGTATCCACTCATATCAGACTTTTCAATCATGCTCCACAGTAGATTTCTTGACAGAAAGGGGCTGAGCCCACTACTTCATGTTTGCCTCTTAATCAGAAAATATCTTTCTTTAATCACTGTCACAATTAACCACAACCATATGGGCTGGAGACTGCAAAATGACCTAGTTTGAACCACTTCCCTTCCATCAGCAAGGAGAGATGGATACAAGAAGATATAAATGAAAAATTACCAGTTCACTAAAAAACAAAACAGCAAGAATCAAGATAACAGCAACAACCTCTAGGTATGAAAGAGCTGGATCCTGTGGACTCCCCAGAAACAAAGAGAATGAGATGATGGAGAAGCCTCTCACCCAAGTTGCTGGCTGCACTTGTGCTGGAGAAGATCTGCTTGGCTCAACCTTCTCCCTGAAACGAAATTCCAGGGAGACAGGAGCTTACAAAGCACTTCTGGTGGCAGATGTGGGGTGCTGGCCTTGCCTGGGGCAGCTCTGGACCTCTGGTGTCAATTTTTCTGCTGCTTCTTGGCTGGCTGGACCCAGCTGGTGCTGGCACTGCAGTTCCACGTCTGTGCTGCATCACAGGGAGGAAGAAGTGGTCCCACAGAGCATTGAAAACCTGCCAAAACCCCCAAAACAGACAAACAGAACCAGCAAAAAGATGTTTGCTTCTTAAAGAAGTGACAAAATCCAAAAGGCTGGCTTAGTGGCGTTCTCTGTCTCTGAGGGTTTCCTACAGCAGCCTTGCAGAAAGCACTGAATCTTTAATGCTGGCAAATCATTTGCATTTAAACCAAAATTTCCTTATAATTCAGCAGCCTTTCTGCATAAAGTACTCTAGTGGGACAATTACATAAAAGCATCCACTCTGTTTTGACGCTTCTTTTTATAGAAAGAAGGTACAAATATATAAAAAAGAAATGAAATAGTTAAAAAATCAGCAAGGAGCATTAACCAACACCAGCATTTGTATAATTTCACTCTAAAAACATGCCATTTCTTGACTGAGTGCATCTCTGTCCTCACTCAATGCAGTGGGCAGAGTTTATTATCCCGTGTTTCAAAGATAAATGCTGCCAATGAAGTGAAACAATGCCAGATTGTCAACTACCTATTCAGATGACATAAATTACACCTCCCTCCCTGCTGCTCATCAGGAGAGCACTGTACATCCTGGAAGGGATGCATGGGAGGATCTTTTGCACGAATGGAGCACATTCATGCTTCCTGCTTCACACCCCAGCAGCTTGATTAACTGAACTCACTTCAGATGCCATCCTTCAGCCCCGAGTTCTCATATTCTGAAGAGCCTTTTTTTTACCCTTTTTATGCTCATTTCCCTTTGCACTCTGCCACACATTACTGCAGGGACTGGAGGACAAGGACAGAAGCCCCAAGCGTGCATTGAACGAGCTCATTTTAAATTCAGAGCTGCATGGACGCACCAGAATGTTTGAGACTTGTTCTCAGGGGTGAGATTTTGTTCTTCCAAATGGCAGTTCTATCTCTAACCTGCTATCATGCACTCCAAATTAAAGGAAACTATTTAAAGGATGATACAGAATAATTTTTTTTCAATGGTGAAATGTGCCTATCTCGATATAAGCGTTATTATAGAAAGGAACACCTCCCTAAGCATGGGAGCTTCCAAAAGTACTCGCCCCCAAAAGGAGAATCTAGGAAACTCAAATGCTTTAATACAAATATACATATCAAACACACAAAGACACCTAAAGTAAACACTTTTTAATGAAAGCTGATTTTTCCCCCCCAGACTTCTGTAGCCACTGAGTTGCCAGAACTGTAAAGGGTTCCCAGCAAGCAAAATGGGAAGAAACCACCTGTCTCACCCACAAAAGTTTTAGGTATGCCTTATTGTAGTTCTAAAACTGTTCCCACACACAAAAGTAAGCTTAAAAACTGGAAATTTTTAAGCTATGGCAACATTCAAGTTGGGTGTGAAGTGGGGCTGAAGCTTCCATTGTTTTCTGGTGTTGTCTGAAAACAACATTTAGACCAAAACTTCTTATGCTTGATCTCCTCCCAGCTATTTTTATTTACAGATTTCCCTTTGTTTGAAGGAAAAGGGAGAATTCGGAAGGGGAGAAGGGTAAAAAAGAAAAATAAAATGAAAACAAGAGGTTTCAAATGCAGCTTTTATCCTTAGGGCTAATATTCCTAGAGTTTTTAAGTCTAAGTGAGGTAAAATCCATTGTTGGTCACATTCTACCCTCATCATTAATCCTACTATGCTGCTCTGAGCAGAATCCAGACTTTTGATTTCAAAACTGGAAAGTGACTTATTTTTTAATGTCACATTGGGCTTTTACCTTATTTTGATGAGCAAACCCAAACTTTGGAAATTATTGTACTCCTTCTTTTCTGTATCTTTTCTGTCTCTTTTTCCTTTCTAATTACCTCTTCTCAGAATTTTTGAGTCACTTAAAATCAAACACACTTAGAAGTTTGCTGAGTTGAATAGGCTAAATTAACGTTTTGAAAAGTGTTTTATGTTGCTTGAATGCTGCACTAAACCTTTTGCTAAAATTCTCTGATTTTCTGGGGTTGCTCTAAAGTGGGTTTTTTTTGTTGTTTTGACCTCTTGTGAATGTCTTGTTGGTATTTCTCTGTGTGTCTAACTCTGATCACATGAACAACACTTAGCCCTTTTAAAAGTCTCATTAAGTGAGTTTTTGAAGCCTTAAATATCTATCGGTAAGTTACACTTTTTGAAAGTTAAAATGGCAAGGCAAACTACTTACCTGCCACGGAAGGATAATTTGAATAACTTCTAATTACACACATGTAGTAATATCCATGATTTCTAAACATCACCACAATGGCAATTCCTCCATACTTTGCATGAAGTCCACTGATTCAGGAGCTCCTGAAAAGCAATATGTGTTACCTTGCATAGTTTTCAACACAAGCAAGAGTAGTCTTTCTAAAATTATAGAACTCAGCATCCTGTTGACGCAGGAATGTTCATCGTTCATACTCTATCAAGTGATTAATAGTTAATTTTCAGCTTGTTTTTATCATTGTGCCTTAAGTTAAGGCAACCAGCAGAGTTGCTCTGTAAATAACCTTGTAAATATAGCTTTTTTTAAAAAAAATATTTCTGTATTCATGTGATGTAATTTTCAAAAAAAGTCCTTCACTGTAGTGAATACACTCCAGGGGATGAAGATAAGGTTATAGTGGGAAACTTAACTGTGAAATTCTTGACTTATTTGAAATAAAACATCAAATTTTATTTAAATCTGTAATTGTTTGCATCGACAAAGACAAATTACTGAGGGAGAAAGGGCCTATTAGCACACAACAAAAACAACAGAGACCAGTATTTAATTTTGAAACTATATTATATTGAAATCTCCACTTAAAAGACTACACACGTTTTCAATCTGCTTTGTGACAACTGAAATTTTCATCAGTTATACAACAAAACTTGAGGAACTTTCATGGCTCTCTAATTCAAGCTTGCAAGAAGGTGCAAAATTCAAGAATGCTGATGTTTTTAAGCACAAGTGACATCTGCAAGGTGCTTCACTGCTATTTTGTTTAGCCTCTGGTAACCAACTGAGCAAGCTATTAGGAAAAATCAAGCTATTAGAAAGAGAGAGGTGGCACAATTATGTGAACGAGCACTTTAAAAATCTTGTCGTGTATTTTGCTCTCCCACTTGTCTTTTCTTCAGCAGAGAGAAAGGAACAAGAGCAAAACCTTGCCTGAAAGCTGGCACTCAGTTTTAACAGCTAAAATGATATTCTTGGCAATGACTAATATTATAACTGAGGGTTACTTTCAATGTACTCTCATTTATAACTGGATTTAACCTGCAGTTTCTCCCCTATTACCTCTAATGATGTAAACAAATCCTCAAGTGGAAAAGTATCCATCCTACATGAAACATGGGGGGAAAAAGCATAACATCATTTTGAGAAACGAAGAATTACCCATCCCATAAGCTTATGAAGACCACAAAGAAACATGCTACTAGATGTCTGGGGCAAAAGGAATAATGCTAATGTAGTCTCTGCCAGAATCTTCAATTTTACTTTCTATCATGGATTGTTTGGAATTTTTGAATAACACCAAGAAGAAAAAACAAAACAAACAAACCTAAACCACCCCAAAAAAACCAGCACCAAGTTAAACATGCAGAAGAACCATTCAAACAAACAGCTGCATCACAGGAACATGTGAACAGAATAGCAAATCTTGAGGAAGACATCAAACTTCAAATATCACGACTAATAATGCCAAAACCAGATAGAGGAAGCTGTGACAAGCTGGTGTCATAGCCCTGACTTCATGGCATGGGCAAATAGCCACTCATAAAACCTGTCCATTCCTCCTCTCTAGATCCAATTTTTCATGCCTTCCTTGTAAAGCACCTTCAGAGACAAACGATAGCTCTTGATGACACTTATATAGAAAAACACATTATTTTTAACTGCAACGTTTGCCCACAAAGAAAGATGGGCTGCCTGGCTTGGAAGAGATGGCAAAGCAGACTACAAAATGCTGTGTCTTTTTAAAATAAAAATATTTTATTATTAAGTGCAAGCGCTTAATATTTTAAAATATTAATAAGTATCTTGTTGCACTTCATTTTGTTTCACACTTGATCTTGTATCTTAAATCATTTTGTATGGAAATTTTATAAAGAGAATAAAAGGGAGATCAGCTTTTAGAGAGGTTCTTTTCCATCGGCTTGGGTTGTTTCCTTTTATTTAAACCTGTTTTGTTTTTTATTAAAGAGAGCCTTCTGTACTTCTGAAATATGACAGGTGATACTGTGTAACTGGTGACACTGAAAAGACACCTTAAAAAATGCTGATACAGAAAAGAGTATTTCTCAACAAAAAATAACTAACCTTAAAAGACAATGAAGAAAAGGATGGCTTAATAATGGGATAATGATATATCCTGCATCAAATCTGTTAATTGAAGGTTGGCCATGACCACTGAACAGCATTTGTTGGAAATAGCTTCAGAGATTCAGACTGCTACAAGTAGAAAATGATCAAGAGGAAAGAAGATTGTAAAGGAATGAAAATCAGCAGACTTTACATAATAAAATATAATGGCAGTTCTCACCATTAGAATGGCAGGCTAATTTTGCAAATTAGACTGGTTAGTTAATTGTGCACTTCAATGTGCCAAGCATCTTTGAATAACATTAAAAATGATCACAAGTTTGATAGGGAATAAAAATCATACAAGAACTAGACTAGCTTAAAGACACTCAAATACAAGAGAAAGAGGACAGAAGTTGTCTATCAAATACAGACCTGTATTGTCTATATCACAAATCATTTGTGGTTCAAATCTCACCACAGTTTTAGAAAATAAAAAAATTATTTTCAAGTGATTTTATATCACGTGATAGAACCTGTTCTGTAAAATAAGAAAAGCAGCAAACACAGTTACGACATTGAATAATGAGAAAATATCAACTTGGAAAAAAAATTATAGATATATATGTATATACACACATATATATATATAAAGTGTGGCATCCAGTTCTGTAAAAATTAAACCACATTTCCTGGAATTTGATTTCAGTTACTTGCAAATGTAGCCTTCAAAATCAGCTACAAACATGATTTTAAAGCATACTGCAAAATTTACTATCTCTGTTTTGGGAGAGAGTTGCCAGAGACAGAAAATATTTTAATTCTTAGTGATTGGTACTTAGAAATGCTACAAAGAAAGATAATGATATATTTGGAAATGCTAAAAAGAAAGATAATGATATATTTAAAAGATGTTATTAAGGACTACCATATGCACCAAACCAACAGATTTTAAGCATTTTCTAAGTTTCTTACATTTAAACAACCCTGGCATCTGCTCACTACCACAGAAGAATGAAAGGCTGCTTTTCTGCAATGCTCTATAGTACACAGAAAACTTTATTTCAGAACAAAGAATGGAGAGCATCTTGCTGAAAAAAAAACCCCAGTGTTCCAAGAAATGATGTCAGCTGTGACCGCTTGGGAACCTTCAAGATGGATAAACTAATCTGATCTGGACACAGCAAAATCAAAAAGGATTCCTAATGAATGCTGCAAACCTGCCTAGAATGAACCAGGCAGGAAATGAGCACTCTGTAAGGGACAGGCTCTATATGGCTGTCCATACATGGCAGGAGGCATGCAGAAGATGAGGAATTAGCAAACTGCTCTAAATGAACCAATTCAGAATTTCAGACCACCAGAAGGTGGTTTCAGTGCAACTGAAAAAGAATAACATTAAAGAAAAAAAAAAAGAGCTTATCAACATGAATGCAAATTGCTTTTGGAAATCTTTTTCACAAGGTATAACAGAGGTCAAGAGCTTAAAAGGATTAAGATTATTAATGCAAATGCACAGAGATAATGAAGCAATGCAGAATTACAATAGCAACTTAATTCATAAGTGTTTATTTCATGCCAGGAATGTTTCATCTTCTAAAAATACAATAGTATAATTTCAGTGGGTATTGGAAAGACAACTTTTTTTCTTTTCCTGTGGTGAACCAACGCTAAATGCACACAAAAAAAAAAAAGCTGAGAGTATGCTTTGCAATAGGAGGAACAAGATCTAAACTGAACATGAAATAAAAGATATCACATGCCTATGAACTGATAAGATTTCCAAATATATTCTAATGCAGAGGTTTCTGGACAGAAAGAGACTGACACAGAGATTCCTGAACAAGATAGCTGATGTCAACAACACATGAGATTGGATTAAATTAACCAGGGGGTCCCTCTAGGACTTTAAAACCTACCAATATAATTAATTCTAGGGCTTCATAGAAGCATTTTGGAGGTAGATATCAAGGACTCTTCATTCCCTGCTCTAGCAGTATAATGGCATACATGTGATAGGGAACTAACCACCAATTTTCTCCCAATACCCATGGGCATGAGGAATTTACAGTAGGATTAAGTATTGGAAATGATTCTGGCCTGGTCTAGCCAAAGGATTTTTCAGGATAGGCATGATCCATATTAAAATCACCCCAGGATTTCAAACTAAGTCCTAATTGTTAGCTCATGCCCACTCAAGAACTAAGAATGGCTGAGCTTTTCCCCTTCATTCTGCAGACTTCTAACAGGAGTAGGAGCCAGGAGTCTAGGCTGGACTTGGATAGTACTGGGAGAACAATCCCAATATCAGTTAATCTGCTCTTAAAACACATTCTATTTTATGCTGGTTATTATAGATTCATTTCCAGACTGGATATCCATACAAGGCTCTGAAGGTCAAGTTTTTCAAAGGTCAGGATTCTTTTAAGAGCACCCTAATGGTTTCAAAGCACCTACATTATTAGGCACCTAAAGAAAATTATGTAGTTTTATACTAGAAATGAAGAGTAGATCATTGTTCTCTATAGAATGCATGTTTGTGCATAGGAAAACAAATCAAACTAGGACAATTGTCACAAAGCACAAGATTGTGATGTTTATGTATTTTATTCAAGCTAATTATTCATGAAATAAAAAACTATCTGCAACCAACTATAGGTTAAGACTTGGGTTGTGCTGAAGTTGGTTGTGGGAGAGGGTGAGAAAGAATAAGTTTCAGAACTTTTCTTTTTCAGTCCGAAGCTCAATTTTGGTTTAAGGTTACCTGAAGTATTGTGGAGAGCACAGTTTAAGATATCTGAGAATAGTGAGACATTAAATAGTACATTTATTTAGTTTTAAGTGTATACAGCTCTTGCAGTGCCCAGTAAAAACAGTTCAAGAGCAAATTAGAATAACGTGACTTATGGTTCCTCTTTGTGTAACTCACCACATTCACAATGGAAATTCTTTGGGGAAGAAAAAGGCTTACATAAAGTACTTACATAATTAATCCAGCACCATTAAAGACAAGTTCCCCACAGTGTATTATTCATTAGAGTGTTGTCTAGCCTTGATCCTACATCTATCAACTGCTCAGCTCCCAAGAATTTATCCTATAGGGACCTTTCAGAATAACTATGAAACCATTACAAAGGTTTTCTTCATCACGTTATCAGGCAGTTTCAAGTAATTGTAGTGTACATTCTGATATATATTCTGATTATATTCTTTAAGTTTCATGACTCTCCTTATTCCCTGTGATTATTATCCATCAGAGATCACTTTAAAAATCTGTGGGTGAGGGCAGGGGGGAAAGGGTGTGAAATTTTCACATTCTTAAATCTACATTTAACCTTACATTTAGAGGGTGGAAAATTCAGATAAATTAGCCTAGAAGGCCATCTATTGTGTTTCTTGGATATGACTGTGACTCTTCAGGGACTTCAAGAGCTGAAAAAATATAATCTTAACTAGATGGGTGGCATAAGTACAGAGACACTTGGAATTCCTATCATAAACTCAGTTTCAATTGATAACTCACATGAGAGTTTTCCTTGGATTTTTTTTCCTTGTTTGTTTGTAACCATAGCAATTAGTAGTGCTTTTGGGAAGATACTTATGGAATGCAAAACACTAAATGGTAGGACTATGTTGTAAAACAGACACTTCCCAGGATGTAAGGTTACATGAAACAACCTTTCGTCCATCCCTACCCACGCAACACTCCTATCCGCTATTAAATTCTTAAATGAATTCAACCCACAAACACAGAAGAGAGGTCTCAGCCAAATGAAAGCCACAGAAAACATCAGAAGGCAGCATGAACTGCAGTCAGTGCTGATCAGTTAAGGATTTTACTGCCTAACAATATGCAGGTTCCTTAGCAATGCACCAGGTAGAAATCCTCCTCTGCTCGCTGTGGAGAACTGTGAGGAGCTGCTATGAACTCCTGACCTAACGCCAGCTCATACTGAGTGAACCCATCTCCATCCTTTAACTCCTGCTGATAAAATCTGATACCATCATATCTAAGGCAGGAGAAGTGTCTTATCTGAGAGGTGATGAGAGCTGAGGTTTTCATCAGAAAAGACCCAGCTCTCGGTCAGACCTCTAACAAGCAAATATTGATGGGAAAATGTGTGTTCATTACTGGCTGGCTCATTTCTGAAGGACTAAAAGGAACAGGACTTACTGGTGAATTTTAACATTCTCAGGCAGGCCCCAAGTGGGCTGATCAGAAATATTTTAAGCACAACAAATCCTTGCTTCAAAAAAAGGCACATCTTGCTGATGTTGCCCTCTCTAGCACATACTACTGAACCAAAACCATCATGCAACCAAAAACCTACACAACAAAATAATATGATGTATACACTTGCTCTTTTGGGAGAAAATAAATAATAGATGACCATATACAGTGATGCACAAAAGCTACCTGGATAATATAGTGATAAATGAAATACAAAATCAAATTTTCCTACTATTTTAATTCCTCTCTTCCAGTACCTCTCAAAATTGGCCATCTTCCCCCTCAGAAATATCAAGTGCATTAATGGATGAAACACCTTTTATGAAATTGTTATAGTAAAAACACAGAGCAAGCCACTGGCTGTGGAGATTCCCACAGATACTGCAAAACAAAATTTAATATTAAAAAATTAATATTTTGAATAAATATTTTTTATATACAGGAAAAATCATGTAATCTGATAAACTACAAGAAAGGAAAAAGTAATTCATGTCTTTAGAAACAAATTAAAGTGAGTTTATTTTCTAACATAAAAAAAATAATCACAGTTAAAAAAATGTTGGTCAGTCAAGGAAAGCCTCTCAAGGACACACTGATATCAACAAAACTTCCACCAAGAAAGATTTACTTTGGCTTACTGGCCATAGGCAACTGGAGAGGGGCAAAAAAAGGGTGTTTCCTTTTTGAAAAAACTGGTCAATCCAGTTGCTGAAAGTTTTAGAGAGAAGGTTTTCTCTCCAATTTACTAGTCTACATATTGGCCTTTGAGGTAAGTTTACAGCTATAAGTGAATTAAGTGAAATATTTTTTCACTTGAAATGAGCAGTCACGCTGTAATATTTAAGTATTTCAATTAAGAGTAATAAAGAAAATGCGCCGGTGTTGCGGAGTAAACAGATTCCTTGTATGGCAAATAAAAAAGGAGTAGGGGAGTCACAAGATCTGGTGTAGAGAGATTTACTCCACTTCACTTATCAATACAATTCAAACAACAGGAATTTGACAACTTCTCTGTCCTCAGGCTACAACCATGAATAATAACGATATCAATAAACACAAAGTCAGGCACAGTTAGAAAGGGAAGAATGTGTGCACGCTGGAAATGAGTGTGCACCATGAACCTAGACAGAAGGTAGAACAGCTGATCTCCTTTCCCAACTGAGAACGCGCTGCTCCAAGCCACAAAGCTCTGAAAATCAAGACTGGAAGAACTCATTGGCTCTCAAGGAGCTGTGCTGGCCCTGATCTGATTGCCTTCTTGTCTAACACAGCAGAGAGCTCCCAGCTCTTGCCAGCCTTCAAGTGCCATTCCTGAGCCCTTCTTTCCTTTCCTCCAAGACTTCTCTCTGTCACACACGCTTCCTCACCGTGAGAGGTGGCTCTGACAAGCTAAAGCCCAGGAATGGCACCATGAAAAGCTTTGTGAGTTTGGTTCCTGTCTCCCATCACCCTGCACCTCCCCAACACGTTTGCCAAAGTTAATCACAGGGCTGAGCTAGCAAAAGTAATTTCTTCTTCAACAAGGTCATGTAGGATCTTACACAATCGCTCAGACTCCTCAGACTAAAATTAAGATGCAAGCAGTACAGTAAGAATGCACCTTTCAAAAGCAGGTTAAAGAAAAATCTGCCCCTCTAAATATTTTGGGAATTTACCATTCTCAGAATAACATTTAGGGTTTACAATACTGAATAATTATTCAGCTTTATTTTCAGATTTGCTTGACCCAGGTTCTTTTACTCTCCCAATCAAAGTGCTAGACTTAATTTATGTTCTTGATTCTCTAAAAACAGAAAGTTCTGTCAAATAAAAGATGACATATTTAAGATTTTTACCTGAAATTATATAATGGGATTGAGAAATATGCCTGTGTACACATTTTTTTTTTTCTTTTATTTCTATTTCTAGTATATATTTAGTAAAAAAATACAGTCTTAACATCTGTCCCCTCCATGGCTTCCTCCTTGCTAGTTTAAAGCAGAATTAGGTAGTGAACTTGAAAAGCCACAGCAGAACAACATTTACTCGACAATAATTTTCTGCTAAGGTAATTTACATTAACCCTGAATGGCTAAGTACCTTACATCAGTCTCCTGCAGAGCTATGCTGCCATCTTTTGGTCTCAAAATTACACTTCAGCAGTTTAAGAACCTCGGCAAGCTAATGTTCTATTCAAAACCAGCTTTCCTCCTTAAATGTATCACTCAAGACAATAACTCTCCTCCCCTTTCTCTTTGTGGCTAAGCACACAAGTAATTTGGAGAGAATCGTTTGTACTATACATCAACAATGAAAGTGTCACAACATTTAACACTTGCATGAAGATTTTCTCACTCAGCTTGTCTGGATTTACATGCACACAGTCAAGGCACTTTTTTTTTTTGTCTTATGGATGTGATCGTGTCCAGATACATTCAGTGCTAAGGTGCTATGAAAAGGTCATTGTGAAACAGGTGAATAATCACAGCAATCAGTCAAACAAATACATGCACATAAGAATAAGTGTTTCATAAAAATGAGGCATCAATATAAGTTATTTCAGCAGTTGTTAACTTCTCACCAGGAAATGTATGTAGCCAAGGAACTCCTATTTAATTCACCCTTCCATGATAACTCTATGGTGCCTACATGTTCATCAACACTTCTAAATTCTCTGACTTTCAGGAAATTCCTGATATTGGCTGTCATATTCTTCATGTTAACAATTACTTAATGGATGAAAATTCCATGAGTTATTTGAAATCAGTAACTATTTTAAAAAAATAAATCTTATTTCTTTTATTGGTATAGCAATTCATTTGCCATGGTCTTGCCTTGGTCTGTTCTGGTTTTTTGTTTGTTTTTTTTATCAGATCAGATGCACTTAGAGGGGCCAAGACCAGCAGCTGGCAGCAGGGATTCCAGAATACTTAGGAAACATGGAAGCTACAAGATCAAATATTTTCTTTTCTAAGCCCAATATTATCTTAAAATCTAATTTTAGGACACAAAATCGGCATTTTGCATTATTCCTGAGCAACTAAGGTGCTTGATTACTTGCAGTTATCTTTGCTAAAGAAAACATTGGAAAGTATTTCCAACCTAAAAGATTTTTGGTTTGGTTTTAGTAATGTCATTTGTTGGGACCAAAACCATTATGCATCGCTCAGGATAATTAGAATTTGAGTTCCAAACTTGACTTTACGAGGTTGTTTCATTCTATTTTAGTTGCATTTCCAATAGGAGCAAAATTTTTGTCTGTATTTTCTTTTCTTATTTGTGACATGCACTGCAAGAGCTTAATGCTGGACACACTGGAGGCTCAAGCACTTTTTAATTGGTGGCGATTGTCCTCTACTAACTCACCACTGACATTGTAGGATGTTCTGGTCCTGGTCTGCCATGGTTAGCCCAAAACATGGTAACTTTGAAGATTTCTGAAGTTCTGCTGGGGATGAACTCCGCTGCCACCCACCCAAAGGGTGCATCTGCTCTTTTCCTCTTAACTCTGACCAATATCTACTCTCCCTCTATGCAAGGATTCTAAGAGGAGTAGTGAAAACAAAAACCAACGTGCCTCTTTCACACAAGTGTTGATTGATCCTCATGTGCATAAACCGAACGTGAACTGAAATCCCAGAATGGAAGGTTCAGTTTAAAAGGCTGAGCTACCAGCACACTTCAACAAAGGATGGAGGGGGGGAAGCCTGGAAGGAAAGGAGGTGGTGAAGCCTACATCAAAGCAAGAAAGATGCTAAAAAATGCATCCCAGGATCCTCATGGCAGAAGATATTTGTTTCTGCTCTCCTTACTGATAACCAATGTTGTACATAAGATGTACACAATTATTTCACTGATGCAGACCCGCTCATCTACTGTGTGCCCTACTGATTTCAGTAAGATCCTGCAAGTCTGGATATAATCACTTGAAGGGAGAGGTCCATGCAATCAGACACACAAAATTTAAGGGTGCTTAATGAAATTTTGGTAGCGTATTTTCCCAACCTTGGGAGGCAAAGGTTCTTTAAAGCCATTTTTCACCCTTTGAACGTACACACTGCAAGTTATTATTGCAAAGCAAGAGACAGGGGAATCTTATTTGATACACTTCATTGTGCTTAACATTAAAATTCAGGAATTCTAAGCCTTTTTAATGCATAGAAATGTGAAAGAATTTACATCTTCTACTTAATAATCAGCCATGTTATTGTCTGTTACCCTTAGCTGAATCTGATGTCAGAAACAATCCTCTTATCAATGAATCACTGGGGATGAAACCAGCAGTTTTCACATATGCAAAACTACCACTGACTCCTACGTCTAGAAATTGCTGCACAAGAATTATGCAAAGGTACACAATTATCTAAGACCTTTGCCAAAATTATGCCAAGAAGCATAAGAAGCAAAACTTACTTCTTTTCTTTAATATACATGATAACAATCTCACTATTTTTAAACACATTTAAGATATTAAATCCTTTGTTATCAACATTAAAGTGATCTTTGCTTAAATAAAATTGATCTCTTCATAGTAAGTTTCTAATCCCATTTAAGTACTTTCTTCAATGAGTTTTCTATTCTTAGACTTTATGAGATAATAATTGATAGTACCACAGCATTTGGCATAGTATAACATCTTTTTCTCAAAAATCCTCATCCGAAAAAAAAAAAAAAGAAAGTAGAGGCTTAATTTACAGCAGATTGGAACTGAAAGATATAGCTATAGCAGCACCTGAGAAATATATATATTTTTTTTTTGTCTCATTCTAGAAAATGCTGCTAGTCCTCCATCATTTATACTGTTTAGGGTTTTTTAAAGACAAATATTTGCCTGCAGCTAAAAAATTGGCAAACCCTGGCCACAGAAACAAGAAGGAGGCATGTAACACACAGAAATCCCCAAAATAGGAAGAGTTTAGAAGGCCAAAACACATGTTCCAACCCATGGAAGAAGAAAGGATGGTCACTGCTACTGATGTAGGCGTGCTTCTTTTTTAGGCAGGTCAAGGGATGTTTTATTTCCAAAAAAGCTTTTAAAAGAACAGATCAAATGGACATATTTTCAAAGCAATATATGTGGAGGATTAAGGGAGGCCATGGAGCTTTGAAAATGTTCCTAACTTACAGATTCTATTTCTGATACAATGATTTTATTTTCTTCTTTTTCATGTTGGAGCCTTCCTTCTCTCCCTGTTGTTCCAACCCCGCCTTTATCTGGACTCTCTCGCGGTACATTTTTCTCCCCTATACCAATTTGGAGTTACTCATGTCCCTGTTGCCTCTTTTCTCTCTGTTTAATCTACCCACTGGCAGCCATGCTGTACAGTATTTGAAAAGCATTTCCAGATTTATGTTTCATATAGGGTGGGTCCAGTAGCTGGAGCCAGAATGAAATCCCCCTGAGAAGGTCAGATATTTCAAAACCAGTTTATCTCTAGCGACTTCCACACACTCTGCAGGGTGGCTTCAGCTGCCAAGTTGTTAGCACTGAACACCATTACAGCAAAGGAACACAACAGAGATTTTATTTTTTTTCCCCACTGTGGTAAAAAGAATAACTCTCAATTGTATTTTGGAAGTAAAGCAAGTAGCAAAATTCCCGCTGCTCGTAATCTTTCAGGTTAGTTGGCTGCCTCACGAAGAACAAGGTTTTGGTTCAAGTTTCTCTTGCTGTCTATACATCTCACATGGAATGCTGACTCAAGCTATTTTCTTAAACTTTTTTAAAGTTATTTCCAGAGTTAATTATCGTGGCCAAACACAAAAGCATCAGAATTAGAGCCTCAGTAAGTCTCGTTATGTATAAATGTGCTAGGTTTGAAGGTTGCTTCAAAGCTACACGACAGAAAGGCAAGGCATCCAGCATCCTGGACAGTGATCTCCCAGTTCAGCAAGCTGCTTCTCTTCCTGAGTATTTTGGGAGAGGCAATGTCCCCCTCTGCTCTTGAAAAAATTACATTTCCTCACAGCAGAAACCAAGGTGAAAGGATGAAGGAGCTGGAGCAGGGAGAATTTAAATCAAGCACCAGCCTCCATTTCAAAAGGCTTTTAAATCAAAACAGTTTCAGTGCAAAATGGGGCTTTGCATAAACCTTTGGTGAACATCCAATCTGAATATTTCAGTACCCATAAAGAGATGGGTAAACTGAATCTTTCAGAGGAGTTTTAATTCAAATGCTCCATACCACATTTTCTATAGGCTAGGCTGCACAGCAAGGTTACTCAGTGCATTTTTTTCCTCTTCCTGCAACAGGCCAAGCATATTATGGTACTGTTGTGCAATTAATGCTTTATTGCAATTACATGATCTCAAAAGCAGGGGATCTTAAAGCACTTCAACTGATTTTGCACTCAAAAGAGTGGCTGCACAGAGTGACTATTTATTTCACCTCACTGAAGGCAAACACACTTGACACTTATCACTGGGGGCTTTCTCAAAGGCTGGTGGGTGGAGAGAGGGGGATTGCCTCCTGTGATCCATCATGCTGGAATTAAGTACTCATGCTCCATCCACAGGGGTTTTAACTTTACCATACCCATGTATTCTGTTTTAAAACTCTGGACAAGGTGTCAGAGCACTGCTTTGTCAGCACCTCAGCTGACAGGATCATGTTTTAATTGGCAAGAACAATCTCTGGGCTGCTCAGTCCTTAATCTATCCCCTAAAAGGCTATGACTAAATAAAGTACCATTTTTACTCTAGTCTGAGCATATCCACTGACAGTTTCAGATTCTTCCACCTTCTCCATTAAGATCTGCTGTTCCCCTCACAGAAAAGGTGGAACCTGCACCAGATCTGCACCTTTTCCTTTCCACTGTTCCCCTCAATGCACTAGGAACACACAGTTCTGTACAGCATTTTGATACAGAAACACTTCTGAAGCAGCCTACAATTGGCAGACCCCAGAGTGAGAACGTGGAACAATTTCTGAGGAAACCACTGATCTCTTCTAATTAATATTCAGCAACAATTCCTTTTTGGAATGATGCCAAAGACCCAAACTGATAGGTTTTATCCATCTGTAGACAGCATGAAACTGTCTGCTTGTCTGACTCTAGATCTTCTCTCCTTTTTAGAATAATTAGTCCTTCCTTTCTACCCCTCCTTTACCTTAAAATGGTGCCATATTGTATCATGTAAGAACACTCACTGTACCTGAGAACTTAAATTTCTGGAAGTTCCTTTAAAAAGAGCGAGGAATCAGGCTTCACAAAATAAAAACTTCAAGCCTTATTATACGTCTAATCTGATCCACAAGTTACACTTTAATTTCTATGTGTTTAAAACTATTTACATATTTAGACCATGTTTCGTTTCTCAATTATCGTGCATCAGTCAGATACAGAGAAACAAGCAAAAATGCTAGGTGACATCTAGATTAAAGTTGTGTAAATAATTCATTCTTAAAATTGGTGCTTGATCAACTCAAAAGCATCATTTGATCTTCTCAGGGAAGTGAACAACAGAAAAGTAATTTCAACATTAAATTAGTTTAAATATTTTTGAAGTTCTGGTCTTTTCAAAGAAAACTTCACAGGAAATATAATGTCATGTATCATCTCAAATAACTCAGAATATTTAAAGTTTCAGGAGAGAGGAACAAAGAATTATTTTGCATATGAATCTGAAAAGCAAATGCTTGTTTAACTCAAAAGTTTTGGGGTATTTTTACAGAATTTTTCACTTAAATAAATATTGGTTCCAGTGGGAAGAGTTCACAAATCAGGATCAGTTCACAAATATACAGACAAAAATTTTAGAATTGAAAAGCCATGGGATATGGAGAATTAAAATAAAAACAAAGAACAAATGTATGAGATCAGAACTATTTCTGTACCATCAGTTATGTTCTGGAGGCATTTCTTTTTAAATTTAAGTCATAATAAGAATAAAGTGAAATTATAGATAAATACTTGACTGCAGATCAAATATAAAGAGTCCATTTAATACATCTCCATAAATACGAAACAATATTTATCTAATTTCCAGACCACAATTATGTATGTCTATAGCTACATCCAAAATATATTAAATATAATAGAAAAAAAAATAAATAAGTTCTGGAGCTCATTTCATTCATGGGAATGTTTTACAAAATAAGCTTTCAGAATCCTGTCAACATGAAGATATATAATAATAATTGGTAATTTGTATTTAGTTTTAAATATTCTATTTTCTGTACAGCAGGTAAACAGCGTAGTAAAGCAGGTCCTCTACATTGAACATGTTTCAGTACAGCCAAAGTTACACATCCAAGTTAAAAAAATGCAGTCTGTTCTTTAGCAAAGAGGCTCACATACAACTAAGGTGTGGAAAGGTCATTTTATCTCTAAACACAGTAGCACTTGGGCCAATGCTGGAATAAAACTTCTCCTGGTACTTTCAAAAATGTCATAAAAAATTGAAAGGGGTGTTAGAAGGAAGAAGGAGCATCAAAAAATACCCGAGGATTTAACAAAACATCTTAAATTGAGAGAGTGAAATAGCTCAACCTGTTTGGCTTATCAAAAAATAGCCTGCACAGTAACTTGATTAGAGTGTGTAAGAACATTCATGGGTGGAAAGAAGTGGGTACTAAAGTGCACTTCAGATATAGCAGAGAAAGACCCAGTAATAAAAAAAGCCCTCACATTAAATCCAGACAAATTCAAATGAAGAATAAGTCATAAATATTTAACAGTGACCATGACTAGCCCCTGGTACTACTGAAGCCATTGCCCTTTTCTCAGTAGTTCAAAAAGTTTAATCCTTGGTTTCAACCTGATGGCATTTAGAAAATATCCTGCCATCAGACAAGTCCCTGGTCTCCAAGTGAAGACATCTGGGCAAAATCTATGAAATAAGAGGGGACAAACTGAACTTGCTTGCCTTATGGTTGGCAAACTATGCTGGTGTTCCTGCTAAGAGCTCCAAACAGCCTCTAATGGAACGTGTTAATTTTAAACCACTTGATTTAGTTGTCAAAATAAAGTTCAGTTTTCCAATCCTGCTGGAGAACACTATGAAAGTCTCTGTGCACGTGCCAGAACAATGTACACAGACAGGCAGTTGTACCTGAAACCTAACCTCATTCATTCAAGCAAAACATTAAATAGACATTTTATTACACAAGCCAAGTCAGGAGCTCATGCCAGCACAAGGGCTGGCTCACCTTCATAAAATTCACTTGAAATGACATGGGGTCAGGCAACAAAGAGGATCAGGGGAAATGAAAATAGAAAAGCACAGCATTTCCACATTTTACAATTAATAACACTGTTTGAAAGCTTGCTTTCAGAATGCATGGCAATGAGACCAAGAACCAGAGCATAAATCACAAGAGATATTTTTACTGGAATGTAAATGTTTTGTATGCCATTGAACCAATGTGAGCAGAGCCAATTAACACACCGCTTTTCCTCCTTGCATTCCACACGGCCTATCAAAGCACCCCAAGAGAGCCACACGGGCCTGTGCATGTCTGCATGATCACACACAAAAAATCCCTCTCAATTTTATTGCTGGGCACGACATTACATAGCATGAAATACTCCACTGGTCAGTCTGGGCCCGCTGCCCAAGTTGGGTCGTGCCCAGTTCTTTTTTGCCCACCCCAGAGTGCTCACTGAGGGGTGTGGCAGAGCAAGAGCAAACCTTGCTGCTCTGCAATTATTGATCAGCAACAGCCAGAACACTGGTTTAGTCACAAATGTGAAACCTGGCACCACATGGGACTGGTATAAAGAAAATTAACTCCATTTCTGACAGGTGCATTTAGTCTTCAGCAGGCAAGAGCTGGAAATCACCGCTCCTGCTCCTAAGAGCTCACCAAGAGACACAGCTGAACTCAAATGAAAAAACGAAATAGCCCAGAAAAGAAATAAAAGTTATAAAATAAAATAATAACAGGAATTAGTTAGGTACTCAGAAGAAAATCTTTTTCTTGACCTTCCCAATAACAAATCAGTCACTCTTACTCTGCTATAGCTTTGATTTGAAAAAAGGCGCAGAAGATGAAAGTAACTGAAATTCCATACATTTTTCATCTCTGTCATATCTACACACAGGCACTCTATCAGCAACTCCTGACTTTCTCCCAGATGGAACAGACCATGAAATTTTACTTTCCCTCAAACTCCTGCAACCACATATGGTAGGTTTTAATATAAATCCATATGGCCAAAATATGTTGCTGCTGCTCATCAGATCTGCAACCATTAAAATTATTCTCCCATAAATAAAAATAAAGACTCCCTAGACCAGACAGCAACATCCTTCTTGCCTCAGCTATGTCCCTTTTGCAGGCTGAGAAAGGACTTCAATTCTCCTCTAGCTGTCAATCTGGTTCCTTTCACAAGCATTAAAATTCACTTTAAAGACTGAATAATAAGGATTGCTGACCCTTCCACACTGATAAAAATAAATAAATGTCAGTCAGACACCAGTGTAGTCACACAGGTACAGTAAACTTTTTCTAACCACACGGCACAGATTTATTCTTGAAGCTAATCAGGATTCAAACAGAACAGAAATCAAATGTCACCCTGCCACGCTAACATCCATCAACCACAATGATTACATCTACATCAATCACTTGATATAATAGGAGTAAAGTCATTATGGCAGAACATTGGCAAAAGATCTGGAATTGGTCTTCTATTTAGTATTCCGTCATATAACAGCTACAAGATTATTTCAAAGGCAGCCGTGTCTGCTTTGAAAAAATGAGACAGTTTGCTTCAGCATTCTCCTGGCAGCAGACTGATATTCAATGACAACATTCTCCATGAAGCAGCAAACATCCCTGATTTGAGCTTTATAAAAGGGGAGAGCATTGGATTTTCTGTTCCATCAGTTTGCAAGGTAGAACTGAAAATTCAACTATTGCATTACTTTTACGTATAGAACCTGCAAGTTATCTGAAAGCAACCCTATAATTCTGGTTATATCAGATAGTTCAGTAATTTCATTCCTTTACTTTGGAAGTCCCATCAGCTTTCTCTCCTCCCACATCTAATTCTGCCTGAAACACCTCACTGCTTCATTGCCAAGCTATGGCATTCTGAAAAGCACAGAAGGTTACATACATGAAAATGACACAGGCTGCTAATTCAAAATTAGTGGAGTTCACCCCTTGCATGGGATCATGCCTTTTCATTCCCAGACTTGACCAGTGTCTGATGTCTGCTTATGCTTTGCAGTGCTAAAAACCAGTTAAAAATTCAGCATACAGACTGTATGTGTCCCACTCTATGCTGCAGACAGCCACTGAGAAGCAAAGACCATACCAGAGAAAGCACACAAACACAGAAAGTGCTCCCTTTCTGGACATCATGCATAATGTCACAAAGACATTACACCACTGCTGCTTGAATCCAAGGAAGATCTTACTCAGAGTGACCTTTCTGTCCATTGATCACTGCAGTGAACATGAAATCCCTTAAGCACACCTAAAATTGTGCTTCCTTTACATGAGAGGGATTGCTTGGAAAATTATAAAGGACTGAAAACCAGCCCTTTAGATCCACCTCTATGAAAAATTAAGACCATGGAGACTTTATTCCACTTGGCTTGGAAAGCAGAAATATAAAGAAAATACAAAGAGCAGCATTTAAGGTGAAGACAAAACTTAGAGGGCAGAGCAGACGTGCAGAATGTGACTTTATCAGTCTGATGAAGTTTTTACAAAATAGTACTGTCAAGCAGTAATAGTCTTAGTCAGATGTGGTCATTCATAAAATCAATTAATGTACTTATAAGAGATTTTGAAGGAACTTATCAGCTGGCTTCCTCATAGGCCATTTTTACCTTGACCCTCACTGGGCATTGCTCAATTATTCCTGACAAGAGTCACCCACAAGTGGATCATTCAGGAAAACATGATCCTATATCAATGTGTAAACTTTGAGGAGGGGGAAAACAGCCTTGACTGATAAGTCAATTGTTGGTGTCTTCAAAAAGCTGCACCTCCAGCTACATCTCCTGCTGCTCTTACTTCTAGGCAGATATTTCTGCCTAATAGAGAACTTAATCTAGATGCCACTTCATCCTTAAAACCACTTTTTAAGTAGTTACAATATGGCAACAAACTTGTCTACAACACTTTTTCTAATAAATAATTAGTTAGACCATGCTTACAGATCATAATACTGCTAATACATAAAAAATACATAAATATATTCTTTCAGACAAGACATTTCAAAAGGATACTAGTCACATTTACTATGTACGTGTTTATCTGACTTATAAATAAATGACAATTCTTTAGTCTAAGTTCATAACTACATTTGCATTACTCTCATGGGAATAATAATAAAATGAAATAAAAATAATTTTAAAAAATCCATCACACAAGAAACACCACTCATTTAAAATGCAAATAAAACACTTTTTGCTACAAGCTACAATACTACTGAATAATTGATCATAGTTTTCAAAATGATCAAATCATATTTTAATAGCTATGCTTCCATTATTGAACAAAGTAAATCTTTGTAAATTCTTTTAACATATTTATTCTGACAGTCATACTTTACATATAAACAGCAATCGTCGTCTTATGTATAATTCCAGAGAGTTAGCAAGATTTAAATGGCAACCACTGTATATTTACTTGGCATTTCAGTGAACATTAGGGTTTATAGTTCTGAGGAAAAAATTGACTTTGGCTTTACTTCAGTCAATATTTATTTCTCTGTTCGATAAACATTGATGTTTGCCTCAAGAGAAGTCAATATCCTGTTAATGTACATTACTTGAATAACATTTGGGAATTACTAAACAAATGACTCAAATTCAGAGGATCAAAGATAGCGGGACCAAGAGAGACTTGCAGGGTGTTTGTTTAAACCTGCAGTCTTAGCAGAACTACCAGTACATGACGTGGAGCAGCCCTGTGAGCAATCCCTCCTCTAATCTTCAGCATGCTGGTATTACAGCCAAATCCATCTTTGGTGCAGTTTGCTTCAGAAATGTTGATGTGCAAGTACCTCTTCCCCTTGATGCCCTTCCTGAGCCAGCTTGTCCTTGAAATATGTTTTGCTTCAAAGGTCATGCAGAATTGTAAATGCATATTCTTATGGTTTCCTCATTTAACCTGGTTTCCCCAGTTTGCCCCCCATGTTTTATAGTGGAATCTTCAAAAGCTTAAAGGAACGCTGTCACCATGATATTTTCTGAAAAATCCTCTTTGCCCAGGATTTTCTCCTGGGAAGCTGAGAAGCCTCAGAGAGGAATGAAAACAATAATTATCTGATTCTCTTCTCCTGTGTTTGCTGCTTTGGAATGTGGCTTGGACATTGCTTACCAACAGGTGAATGTTTGATTGGTTCCATGTGAATTGTTTTTACTTGATGACCAATCAAAGCCAGCCGTGAGTGACTCTCTGAAGAGTCACAGGTTTTTATTATTCATTCTTGTGAAGCCTTCTGATGTCTCCTTTCTCTTTCTTTAGTATAGTCTTAGTACAGCATACTTTTAATATCATAAAATAATAAATCAGCCTTCTGAGAACATGGAATCAAATTCTCATCTCTCACCTCGTCCTGGGGACCTTCACAAACACCACAGAACCCTGTTTGCAATACTCAGAATTTTTACTGGAAGTTTATGCTACCAGACTTTCTACACAGGGCTGCTTTCCCATATGGCTACAATATTTTAATCCTACTGAGTTTTACCACTCTTTGCTACTCCATGAGGTAACAAAGCCAAGAGAATAATCAAATCTCAGGTGGAAAAGAGTGAAAATACTTGCAGCTTGTCTCAGATCTTGGCAAAAACTGTCCTTTAATGGACAAATAGCAGAATTTATGAAATTTTGTCATCACACTAAATATTAAAAGGCTCACTAAACCTGGCAACCTGACATAAAGAAAGTGATGCAAGCAAGCCTATATATAACAAGTTGTGATCAAACTTTAGAGACTAAATTTTCCATTATCTACATATATCTTTCTTACAGCTTGAGGACACCAGCCACAGCAGCATGGTAGATGGCTAAATCAGTAGAGAGAAAAACTTTATCATATTTCATTATCATATTTCATCAAGTTATTAATGAAATTTGTAATGGAAGGCTCTGAATATCTCCAAGCGTCTTTAAAAGCTCAGGCTTTTGCTTTTTGTGAGTGTACTCACAACTTCATGTACAACACAACCACCTGCTTGTGAAAAAAATGGGGCCTTAAAATAAAGTGTGGAAAAAATAATTATAAAATTATATAACTCCATAAATTTTGTAATTATGAAGTATTCCAATCCAAAGGTGGTTGGGGGGGAAAATAGAAATTTTTTTTTTCTTCTGATCATTTAAGTCTACAGAGAAACATCTTATTTCTGGAGATCCAAATTTTATGAAAAATAAATACCAGAAATTTTAGCTACTGTGTTATACTTGCACATACCATGAATATAGGCTGCAGGAAATACTATTTAAAGGTCAAGTTATTAAGAGCAAAATTATCATAAATAGGACCAAAGATGATAATTTCCTTCTGAAAAGCATCTCTGGAAAAGAAACATACATATGACTAAGAGGTACATCCTTGAACAATTAGCTGCCCACTCATATTTGTTAGCTCCCTGGGATGTTTTCAAGCAAAAAATTTTTCCATGTTTAACAGAGGGATGTGGAAATAGATCAAATCTCAGGTATCAGAATAGCTCAAGGGCAGCCTTACTACTTCTGAAGAAAAAATTTTGCTCAAGTCTGTATCAGAACATTCACCTTGATATCTGTAACAAGTTTTCACCACTTCAGAGAGAAAAAAAAAAAAAAAGTCATTTTGCGGAAGGTTTAGTCCTTTCAGCCTTCTCACAGAAAAAGTAAGGAGCAGGTGGCTGCAGTAGCATGGTGTGTATTGCCTCATGTGTCACAGACATAGTTTCTGAAAAATACTTTTGCTAGGAGTTTTTCTCCTGAGAGGCCTCAGAGGAAAAGAAAAACCATGGTTATCTGCTGCTGTGGAATGCAACAGATGCAGCTTTGATTGGTCCATGTGAGTTGCTTCTACTTGATGACCAATCACTGTGTTGGGACTCTGGTCAGTCACAGGATTTTATTACCATTCCATTCCTTCCTTTTCTAGCCTTCGGATGAAATCTTCTGTTCTTTTAGTATATAATTTCCTTTTAATATAATACATATCATAAAATAATAAATCAGCCTTCTGAGAACGTGGAGTCAAGATTCTCATCTCCTCCCTCATCCTGGGACCCCTGTGAACAGCTCCACACTCATGAGCCAGGTTTGGATCTTGAAGAGAGACTCAGCTGTCATTGCATCCTTGTGTTTGGCCCTCTTGCAAGTAACTTTGGCAAACATGATGGGATTGGGAGGAATATATGTCTCAGAGATCCAGGTGAGCTCTGGATGAAAGCAGCTGCAAACAGGGAAGGGATGGAGCAGCGAGACCAAGGCGGCAGCAGCACTGTCTGTGCTGTTTTGGTGCTTTGTACAGCTGCTGGCAGATTCTCAGAGCTGTCAATCCACAAGTCCTAAACCTTTCACAAGTCAACTCTTAACCTAATCTTTCACCTATCAACCTTTCTCAAATACTGGATTCACATCAAGTACATTAGGAATGACAATAACCCTCTATTCTAATAACAAGAAACTGCCAATTAAGACCATAATGTATGGACATCTTCCCCTTACTTGCCCTTTTTATGCAAAATAACAATGTAGGAGGCTGCATGCAATACCAACATGTCCATCATTTTAATTATTTCTGGATATTTGTCCATACTGCATTAGATTAAAAGAGTCCAAAACCTGATTTATTCACTCACTTGTAAATTACATCTTAATGCATTCATAACTTGTTAACATTCCTACATAAAACACTTAAATTAGAGTTCTTTCCCAGTAAAAATAGGCTCTTATCTTCACAAATTATGAAGACATCCAGTTAAATGCGATTTTGAAATATTTATTCCGTATTTGCATGCATCTGCTCTGCAAGATTTTAAAACTGTTTGTGAAAGCTGTCCAAAACTCCTACAGTGCAGCCTTTTAAACTTTCTAAATACCTGCCATCCTTGTAGGATTTTGGTGCTCACTGCAACTGGGTCTCTGTAACATGCTTGTGATAAAAGGCAATTAAAAAGCCAAAACTAACAGCAAAACACACAAAATGCTTAAAGATACATGTTTCATAATTAGTAACTTTATATTATGATGAAGATAATTTAATGATAATGAAAATAATTATTTTATGCATATGTCAACTTTTTCTATCTCTCTGTCTGAAGAAAACAGTGTCAATAATAGTACAAATAAATTTTGGAAGGAAAATAATTTTGACCTTTAATGCAGTCAACGATTGCATTTTCTCTCATTGTTGTTCCATAAATGGACCACTATCAGCTGAAGCAACTCTACTTGAGAGACCTTCAGTTACAAATGCTTAAAATCCAAATAATTTCTCTTATCCTGACCATGTTTAACTCGGGCAAGCACCGAAATATACTTTGGTGAAAGGCTAAGGTGAAAGGAAATCAGTGTCAAGTCCAGTAAAAGTGGGAAGTTGTAATTTGGCAGATATGAAAAGCTAAAATACAATTCCTTTTCCTTTTGGTTGTTCACTGATTAGCATCTCCATGAAAGACATGACCAGACAGAGGTGAGGGAAGAGCAACCTTTGCAGAAAAAGACCAGTGGATTGATTTTCATTCACATTTGCACAAACATTTCTTATAATAGGAAGCCTTTTTTTTTTTTTTTATTCCAGGGGACAAAGCCCATATCTGATATCCCCAAAAAGGAAATAAAGTCATCTGCTTCTTAGAATCTGCACCTTCCCACGTTATTTACAGGTCTAAATTCTTTGGTATGAGACACAAGATAAACATGTTACATGTGATAAATCTGTTATAAAAGCATCAGATCCAATTCACTCACTGCTCATCAAATATTAGACAAAATGTTCTAATTACAAATAAATAATAATTAATCTGATACATACATCAATTAACTTACAAACTAGATGATCTGCTACAGAGGTATAAAATTTGGAGCTGGCTTAAAAGAAGGCTGGCAGTCACCTGACAAGTCAAAAACTTTTCAGTAGGTTTATTTAATTCCGCTTCCCTTTAAAATACTGTAGCTTCACAATGAAAAGCTATTCTCCACTTGCCTGCGGGCTCCTGCCCTCCTACAGCACCCTTGCAGTATCTGAACCCCTGAGCTTAAGGAATAAAGGGATAAAAACCAAAGTCACAACACTGAGTGTTGTCATAGCCACATGTGGGTGCTCTGCTGTGCATGGCAAGAACTACGGGGATAAATCACGCTGCACTCCATTTTCTTCATGGTAGAAAAGCCCCTTTTTTTATTCACACAACTGCTTTTTTAATTCAATTTTACAGATCTCATGTGGGACTCCAATTGGTTAATAGTTTCTTGCCAATTATTTTTATTGGTTAGTAAAAGGTTCTTATTCTGCATTGATTGGTCACTCAAAATCTCAGTGTCCACGTGCAGGGACAGTTGCTCATGGGAGACAGAAAAATGAAAACTATCTAACGGTGCAAAACCAGCACCATTAGACAGAAATTTATGTTTATACAGGTGCAAGTTGTTTTTTACCCAGGAATAGATTGGTATGTTAAGGAATTGCTCACAACAGGATTGCTTTCACATGGGAACTTGCAAAATGCTGGCTTTGACAAGGCCAGCCACTGAATCTAGGAGAGCAGGCTTGATTTTATGAAAATTTTCTTTATAATTTTTCTATCTTAGTGCTACAAAGACAGAAAGAGCAGGTTGGGAAAACAGACGCCTCAGACTCCCTTAGTTTCTCTTCTGGAGTGCCTTATTCATGGCTAAAGACTTCCTCACCTTAGATTATCAAGGCCAGGCACCCAGAATTCAAATGAGGTTTCATTTGTTAAGGTATCAAAACTTTTGTCTTTGCAGACACGTGTGTGTGCTACAAATAGATTCATTCTAGGAGCATTGCAGGGCTCTCTGCAAGGAATCTGACACTGCACAGTGACCAAAGAGATTCCCTCAATGCCCTGCTCAGCTGAATCCTGAGCTCAGGGGGGACCTGAGATTGCTTGCAATTCACACCAGGCAGAGTTAATGGTGAAAATTCAGATTTTCAAGAAAACTCTCCTGTCCATTGCCTGCGTACCTTGCCTAGCTTAAGAGGATGTCAACTCCAAGAAAGACTTTTAGATAAAAGGCAGATTACATATCCTGAAGGAAAAGGATTAATCTGCCACCTTTTTTTCCCTAAGAATCCATGCAACTGATGCTTCCACATGGATGAGGGAAATAATTCTTCAGAAATTATCTAAATTGCACAATTGCTGTGATGTGCAAAGGCTCAAACATCAAAGTTCTATGGGAAAAGTTCTGATTTACATCCTACGAGGGCCAGCACTAGAGCTAAGATTTCCTTGCTACCAAGAATTTTGATATTGTCTTTTCACTCAATTAAAAGGCTACATGAGAATCTGAGCTAACAGCACCCTCAGGAGTGAAACCAACCCTGATTTAGGAAAACTTGCACAAAAACGCAACAAATTTGTTCATATGGAAGGGACAGCAGCAGGTTATTGGAGACTGATGAAGGATAATGCTCCTGAAAAGGACAGGCACAAGCTGAGAAGGAACACTTATCGCCCTTTTTCCTTTGACTTTCACTCCTTTTTTGTATTCCTATAGGTAAGTAGTTAATGCAGAGTGTTTATAGCCCATCACTGTGGCTCTCTGACCTTTCAGCTCACAGGACTGGGCGAGCACCCAGGAGATGTGGCTCCACCAAAAAACACAGCAAAATTAGATCTGTTTCAGATTTACACATTCTACCCATCAGCCTGGACATCAGCAGTGGGCTTTGCCTCTTATCAAAATGCAGTTTTGACAGGAAAAGCTCTCTCCCTTCTGCACTCACCCAGACTCACTATAACATTATCATTTTTAGGAAAAAAGGAAGCAAAGAGTAGAAAACCAAACACAAAACCACAAACTACTGAATAACCAAGGATATAAATAATAATTATGTTGACTACATTTCCTATAACGTATAAATAGTGTTATTTCAGTGAAGTACATTCTCCTTACTGAGAATGGTATATTTATAAAAACACAGTAAATCAATGAATTATTAGTTGAAGTATACAGAGAATGATTACTCAGACATTATGTAGGGTTTTTCCAGCCCTCTTGAATATCATAATATGCAATATTTTCTACACTTAACCAGAGAGATGTATTCAATTAAGGCTGTATGCTTCCCATGCCTCCAGCCTTCTGCTTAGTAGTTTACAAGATATTCAGTAGCTTTCATGTTCAAGGACCCATACTACCTCTTAGGAGTGACTTTTAAGATAAATACTGGTAATGAGAGTTGCACAAAGGTGTTAGTTGTGTCATTAATCTTGTTAAATACTCTGCACCAACAGACATGAGTAATCAGACAATGAAACAGAAGGCAGAATTAAATACCGGGTACAGCTTTACTTGTGGAAATAGAAGATGCTCAACTGGGAATATGTGAGAGCACAGAGATAAGAAAGGCTTGCTTTTTGGGGAGGGGGGTGCTTTTTAAAATGTGATCATATTTAGCTACCTGATGGCATCAAAAACATTTTTTAAGATAACGGGTACTCATTAAAATATAAAATAAACATGCACATAAGATAATACTCAGAAACCAATTACTCACAAAACATGAGACTATTCCAGACACCATGATGTCGCAGTTACCCCCGCAGAGCTTCTGCTTCAAACCCAGAAGCAGCAATTTACTGAAGTGAATCCACACGGCTGATTGCAAACTGCACAGGAGTTTGAAATGGGCAATGATCACACCTATTAAAACACAAACCTAAAACACAAACATGCTCAGGCTATCCTGGTCACCACTGCTTGCCTAGCTATGAGGAATTAGTAACAATTCTAAGGTAGCTCATTGTTCGTCAAACTGACCACTTACAATGATTAACACTTTAGTAGAGAGTTTGCTTTAACAAGTAGCACAACTGCCTCTATTTCTTCTAAACACACTGAGCTGTGTTCATATTCAAATCAGAATTATTTTATCACTACAAAATGCTATTTGCTTCTCCCTGGTGTTTTATGATTTTCTTTATGCCCATTGCCTTACTGAGCAGAAAATATCCAGCTCCCACCACTTTTCACAGTGCTTGCTGGTGCAGTGGGAAAATGCTTGTGTGTTCCATGCTATTGTCCTCAAACTCCCTGACATAAATAAAGATTTTTATTTAAAATAAAAAAAAAAGGTAAGTAAATGAGGCCAATAAGAGGGCTCACTGATGAAATAAGCTGATTGGAACACTGCACTAAACATTCTAGTTACAGAAATACAAAATATATATTCAGCCTTCTGTGCTGAGCAAATAATTGAGAGTTATTCCCATTTTAATAGCAATGCATGCATGAACTTTTTATTAATCAGACTAATTTTCTTTAACATTTCTAACACTGCACAGAAGGCACCATTCTTCAGAGCCTACTCATGACCATATTTCAAGAAAGACCTGCAGGAAATTACCCCTGCTTATGGGGGAAGAATATTAAACTGTCCATTCTGCTGTGAAACACTGGGTTTGATCAGTTGACATGAACACTTTGGTTCTTTGCAGCTGCTGATTTGAAGATGCAATTTACACAATAAACCAAAACAAAATCTGATCCCCATCTCTTCCCTCAGTTCCAGCTAGTCACTAACATTAAGATTTGCAGTTTCTCTCTTGTGCTCATGTAATCACTGTTAGGAACAGCACTGTGTTATAATATGGATATATTCTGATATGATGGTGTACAAAGACCACAGTCATATTATCCCTACACTGATCTGAGCTCTGGGAATTTTACAGTTAGCAGGGTTGGGTTATTTAGGCAACACTTTACTAATTTCCCCCTCTCTAGGACTATTTGGTTGTCTTTAAACGTGAGCTAGAGCTTCAAGGCAAGCATTTGAAAAATCCATAGCTGCCACATAGCAGCAGGAAAGAAACGCTGCCTTTATTTCAGATAAAGATGTGCTACAATGTTATAGAATCAACAACTCTAAATACTGGTGTCTGAGGTTGTCTGCTCCACATAAGAGCCTCCCCCCACTGCTTACAAACATATTGATGCTCAAAAACATTTTCCTGCCCTTATAGCAGCAGCCTTATTTGTAGGAAAACAGGCCCATAAGTGTGATTTCCCATTTCAAGGTGGAGCTTTATTTCAGCTGGCTTTATTTCCATTGACAATATTATATTTTCCTACACATTCAAAGTTGCTTGCTGCATTGTGAATTTCTTTTAAGTAAGCTGAAAGGATGTGAAGTTTGCTATGATGCCACTGGAGTGTCATATGTAGTGACACTTGCAGTGTTTGACTGTATTGCCCCTTTCAGCACAGAACCAAACAGAAAGCCTTATTTCATCAGTTTTTGGCTATTACACTTAGAAAGCACAAAAACCATTTGCCTGATGATTTGTTCAACTGAAAACACTCAAGAGAATGCATTCAGAAATATAACATTGTGTCAGTATTTTATAAAGTCATTGTAGCTCTGCAGAAGAAAAGAATTTACTTAGGTACTTGAAATCAAGTTTCCTTTGCAGTACAGATGAACACCAAATGTCTGGATATTAATCAAAACCTGAAAAATAGTTTTCTAACAGACCCACTCCAGTCAAAATCTATGATTCCTGGCAGAGAACCTATTGAAAAAAGAGAGGGGGACAGACAGGACTTGAAAAACATGTATTTGTATATCAAAATGTCCCATAAAAACAGAGCTCAGACCCATCCTTGGAAGTAATATTTGTACAAGAGTTCAACGTGTGGATTTCTTTACTATCATACAAAGCATTCACCTCTTCACCTCCCTTTCTTCTGGCAGAACTACACTTCTACTCACAGGAACTATTCATTAAAGTAGCAAACAGAGGAAGAAAATCAAACAACCAACATACACCTGCTCACTATTGCCTATTATTAAATATCTTTTTATAGTAATAAAAATAGCAGTACAAAAAGTACAGTACCTTGGGCCACTTCCTTTTTAGCTTCTATTTTGATAAAATGCAAATATTTGTCTACTGAGTAATTTTATTAATAGGCTCTCTGGAAGCACATATGAGTTGTTAATAAAACCTGGCTACACATTTTAAACAAAAATAGCATCGTGTTGCACTCACCTACTGCTTTCAGGAAAACCATAATTAGAACTATGGGGAAATAAATTCCTTCTCACACTATTTTTGAACTTGACTCGCAGTTTTTGATTATCTGCTATTGACCTAAATGAACCTAAACTCAGAATGTAGTTGATCAAAATTGGTGGAGCCTTGCTTTTCTGAAATTCCCTGTAGCAACAAAACCTATAGGTATTATTTTGTGTAACAGTGTGCATAACAATATTACATATTACAATATCTAGGTGGACTGCATGTTGTGGATAAGACCTCAGATTTATGCATTTCCTTGGTTTTCACTTCTTCACCACACTGTTCATTTTCCTCTCCTAGCCTTAGACTTTTCTCTCCAAACCTCTATGTAAGAAATCCATTATGGAAATGCAGTTATCTTAACCGATAGAAAAATTGCTGAAGCATAAAGGTGGACCCTGCAGAGGCTGCAGTGAGCTGGGACTCCCTCAGCTTTCTCACAGCTGCACATGCACATTGCCTCGTCCCTGCTGTGCCAAAGCCTGCTTCCACGTGGAAAAATCAGGTTTCGTGCTGCTAAGAGCAGTTAGGAAGGCAGGCTACTGAAGCTGCTCCGCAGGAGAAGCAGCAAGGATATTTTCATGGAAGGCAGCCACTCTCAGAACTGCTAATTTCGTTTGGTACAAATTGATACTCTTCTGCCTCTTCAAATGGCCAAGAGCAAAACTAAAATAAATAAATAATGACATAGTAGGAATGCTTCCTTCTGTTCTGTGACTTCACCCTCCTGTGGCAGAGACAAAATTAGGCAGCACCACCATCCTCCAACCTCTCCTCTTTATCCAGCACTACTGATGGCATTTTTTCCGTGTAAATACCAGTTTTTGCACTTTGGTATTTCATGCACCCAAGGGACAGTTAAATCCCTTCTCCTTGAAGAAGGCATACATTTACACTTATGAACTGTAGAAATTTAAAGGAATAATTTGGGAAGGCTGTACTTTTAAAGTAACTAGCCAACCATCACCTCCCCAAACAAATCCTTCCCACATTACCATCAGGCTGAAAACAAAACTTCAAGGATTTGCAGGAGGAAAGTTTATCTCAGTATCATGTTGCTTGTTAGACTGAAACAAAGCAGCTCTTAGCAGTATCAGAAAAATCATTTTATATTAATGCACTGCTTCCATACTGCATCAAAATTCATTTTATTATTCACATGAACTTTTCCTATCCAGAGAAAACCTTCGTATCTCTAACTCAAAATTAGAGAAATGGAAACGCTTGTCATGAACAAAGCACCAAACAACTCCTGAGTAAAATGGAACTGAGCAAATGTCAGCATAACTGTGAAATGAACTAGAGGTTTTCTTCCTAAGCAGAACATGACACATTATTTGAAGGATTCCACAGAGAAGTAAGCAGGCCTTTGACCTCTCAGTTCTTAAAAAAAATAAAATAAAATCTTCCGTTTGTAAAGGAGCTTTTTTATTCAGCAAACATATTTTGTCAAAAAAAAAAGTTTGCTTAGGGAGGAAATAGAAATAAAAATACAGAAGAGAGCACTTTTTTTCTAGAATGCATTGTCAATGCTCATTTTTTCCACCTGTTTAGAGAGTACTCGCAGACATTACATGACTGAACTGGACAGTACAGCCTCTCAAAAAGGCAGGCTCTGAGATCATGTACAAAATCAAAAATAGAATTTGAAACTTGATCATAGTGCAAAAGCATTAGATAAATGTTGCTTGTGACAGGAGAGGACTGCATCCCATGACCCAGAAGACCTATAGTACTGCTTTGTGTCTGGAACAAGCACTACCCATGCAAAACACTTTTTTGGATGCTTTTTATTATTAGCATTTGACCTACTCAGGCACTTGGGGAGTAAAACATTGGTAAATATCTTCAATTCATGTATTCAAAGGCAATAATACATTATAAACATTACTGAAAAATAGTAAACTGACTATCAACTTGGTCTTTCATAGAAGAGATTGTTTTGTTAAGGACAAAGGGTTACAGACACTTTAAATTACATAAAAACACCATAGGAATTAAGAGTAAGATCACCCAGACAGTTATGTTAAATCAAAACCAGGTTCTTTTAAATAAAACTAACATCAATTGAATACTGTCTTATCTTTGTTGAGCAAACACTTTACCTTTTGATTTATATTAAGAATCTGCTAAACATATGGTTTTGTTCTCAGAGAGAAAAGAAGCACTCAGAAGCACTGAATCTGGCCTCCACATCCAATTTTCTCTGATATTCCAGAATGATATATTACCAGACATACATATTTAAAATAGCTAATTTAAGAAAACCAGAACCAGAGCCACTTAAGACTACAATTATAATACTCTGTCTGAGAATTTTTCTAACAAAACTTTTTCTAGAAAGAAATTAACGCGCATGGTGAATTGCAAATATTAAAACATTGTGCACATCTATCTCTTCCAACTACCCATATCCTCTTCTTTACCATTGTCAATGGTTTTTAATGCTCAATATAAAATCAGCTTTAGAGTCAGTGAAAAACAATCCAATAGCCACAAACTAACTTCTGCAGGAAAACAAACTTTAACTACTGACAAAGTTCTGATTACAAACTGTTGAGAGTAGCAAGAGGGTTTGCTGTGCTTTGGTAAATTTTTGTGGAAAAACATTTCCTACAAATGTTTCATGTTAAATTTTATGCCTGCTAGCTGGTTACATTACCAGCAACCAAAGCTATCACTGACACTGTCTCAAAAGACAAAAATGTATGAAAAAAAAATCTCTAAATAGCATTTAAGGATCAAATGGTTTCCTCCAATGTCATTTAGGAATGTATTCCTGTCCTTAGCACAGGTACTCCTTCCCATCTTTTCTGTTTTTTACTTTGACGGTAGGTTATGTTTTGTCAGGGGCATTAATAAATGTCACTCTAGTAAAAACCTCAGCAAAGAAGTCACACCACAGAAACAGGCATTCCCACATTCCTCTCTTACTAGAGACATTATTTGAAAAAATTATTTTACTGTGTAATGATGTCAGTCATTATAACTCAGTTCACAAATGAAATCAATTATCAGTCAAAAGTCACAAAATCCATCTTCAAATGTATCCCTTAGAGACTATAAACTACTAAAACATGGGCCATATCCTAAAGGTTATAAATCACCAGGAGAGCAGAAAGGTGGCCGTGTGTTTATGCCAGATTCGTGAATGATGGCAGCACAGATTATAAATATTAAAACCCAAATAAGCAGCACTCACAGCCACAGTCCCCAGCTACATCAAAACAAGAACAGTTCACAAAGGGCTAAAATAACTGGGGCTGGAACTATTTATTTACTTTAATCTGCAGAGCATGTCTTCAGATAGAATGAAATGAAGATAAATCAGTAAAGAAAAGAAGATATTTATAATACACTTTGAAAAATCTGAAAAAAAAAAATCACTAAAACAATAGCTTTTGGAAAACTTGCATCTGCAGAAAGCCTTCTGGGCCTAAATCCAATACAAACCTGTCAGAAAATATTGATGAAAAATGTGCATTTACAATTGTAAATAAGACATGAATATGAAACCTAATCCTAAACTCAATTATTCCAGAAGGGAAAGGTTTGGTTGGGGATTTTTTTACTATGTCATTCAGTTAGTTGATTTAATTAGACAGTTGTTTTGGTAAACAAAATTACTTCAGAAAGAAACTCCTCCAATAACCACTGACAGATCAAATGGACTTCAAAGTCTGTCACTGTGCTTATCTGCTTCATTCATAATAGCATACTGAAAATACCTGTGAGGGTCCAGCATCATAGAAACCACCTTCCCAGAAAAGAAATGTGATCAAAGGAATTGGCAGATGGCATAAGGCCAGCCTTTCACATGCTGCTCAAGGGATTCTTTCAACTTTGTCTTGAAATGCCCTCTGCTGCTCCATCCCAGATTCTAACCCAACTCTGCAAGCCAAAGGTTAATGGAGCGCATCCTTAACACACAGGCACGTCTCAACATAGACTAACAAAATAAAAGCATGTTTTCACAAAGTGGGGGTGCTCTTTTTAACATGCTAAAGTAATACCAGGCCTTCTGCCATTCCCCAAATGCGCTACAGTCAAGCAGCTGCTCAACTTGCCTCAAGAAAACCTTTCTGATTAAACTCACTACATCAAAAGCTCAGCTGACACAGGTTAGCAAATGAGTTCAGTTGATGTTTTGGTGCTAGAATGAAAGGTCAAAAAAAAAAAATCCCCAAAATCCTGAAACAACCCAACACAGAAAATAAAATGCCACAATTGCATAAGGAGGGAGAAAACACTGTAAAAAGATTGCCACAGCGCTCAAGCAGCTGCAAGTCAGCTCAGTCTCCTTGAAGTCTGCTGCTTGACAGCAACTCAGAAGCTGGACACTTTTCAGCACAAAAAAACCGCCAAAAACAAACAAAAAAGCACCCACCAAAAA